>AWUE01018597.1:0-11225 GCA_001974825.2 Corchorus olitorius | reverse complement strand
AACTAGTTCATCTTTAATCATCTAAATTGCATTAGAAAAAAAAGAAAAATCTTAATGGGTACCTTTGGCACTTTTACATAATTCATGATTTAGCTTCATTTAGTAATTCAGTGTCATTGCACTATAATCACATAGCTTAGGTTGTTTTAGTAATAAGTAATGGCATCTTCATGTCCCTTGTCTTATTAAGTTTGTCTTTGTCCAATCTAGTTTCATTAATCATACTCCATTCCCATTAAGCATTTTTATCACATTAAGCACTTTTTTATTCATTCCTCATTAGGCATGTTATATTCATTTTTATTTGCTAAGTTAATCATATGGTCATTGAGTGGCACGTGTTGATCATAAATCATTCATCATGCATTGCAATAATAGTTGAATCTATCCTTGGTACATTTGCATAAGCACAAGAATACAAAAAGTAGCTCATTTGCATCTACCATTTTCAGTACAAAAGGCAACAAAGTATCAAAAACAGTAAGTGGTATTTACAATTACATGGCTTCCTTTGGAATATAACATTAAAGAGTATTTCTTGTTGCTCATTTTCTTTCCTCCTTTAGGCATGAAAATGTTTACAAAATTGGCAAAAGACTTCAAGGCAGCAAGTCTTCTTTCCCTTTAGATCACTTTGCCGTTTCCTTGCACCATCTAATGGATCACAGCCTTGCAAATTGATAAGAAAAACGTGCAACCAAATTGTTCCTCCCCAAGCTCAAGACCAAACACCATTAATTGGTGCAGGCTTGAATCAAAGCTCTTGGAGACGCCAAGTATGCAAGCAGGAACACTAAAATGTATGAACAGAGAGTGCAGAAACAATACAGCAGCGTAAAAGGAAAGCACTCAGGGCATGCAATGAGATAGCAAACAGAAATAATAGGATAAGCAGCATTTCAGGATGATGCATAGGGTAATGTGAGATCAGGTCTCAAGCCTAAAGGAAGAAGGGATTGTTTGCTTTAGGCAAAGCAAGACAGGAGGTGCAGGATGAATTCCTGCCCTCCAGGTGTCAATGTTGCCACTCAAGAATCAGGAAAATGCATCAAAAAGTGCTCTAGAGTAAGAACAATGCATCTACAAGATAAAGAGTTGGGAAACGAAACATGGCAGCAGGCATTTCAGGGATCAAATACATCAAAACAATAACAGAGTTCAAAATGACAAGATCAACAGGCAGTTTCCAGGGTCGACAAGTAAAGGCACATGAGGACCCTCGGATTTCAATAAACTAGGAACATAAGGCATGAGAAATTAGATTTGCAAAGAAAACACAGTGAATACAGGCAAGAGAGGCATTCATCATGATAGAATAAGGCAAGACACATTAGATAGAGACATCCAAGCTCATTTTACATCCCAAAAGGCAATCCAGCAAGCTCGACACAGATAATTCAAAAGGAAAGCAACATAATTCATTAAACCAATAGCAGTCAGGGGGCATCCAAGCAAAAAGTAGGTTTTAAACATCAAAACAGGCACCAATCAGTTTAGGTAGGCAAAGGTAAAGAATGCTCAGGGGAAAACGACAACAAATGACACTTGAACAATTTTCAATTCAACCCCAGTAAGAAGAAAAGAGATCAAGGAGAAGAAATTTACCTGCACAGCTCACCTGCCAGCTCGACACAAGAGGACAAGCAGCCAGTACAGGTGACTCAGCAAAGGCAGCTCACCAGATCCCCTTTCTTATCGGCTCCTTTCCCACCTACGCAGAAGAGAACAAAAATTATCGAAAAATGGGGAGAGGAGGATATATACACTGACTAGAGGAAGATTGCTAGGGGGGATTATCATCGAAAAAGGATCCCATTTTTTTTGGATGAGAAAAAACACACTGGCAAAAAAATCTCTCCCCTTCCATTTGAAAAAACCCTCAACCCTTTTCTCCAAAAAAAACACCTGATACCCAATTGATTGAAACCAAAAAAATCTCTCATTTTTCGTCAAAAATCCACGCTTATACACAAAAAATCCAGGGTTTTCCTTTGAGAAAAGATCTTTCCTTTTCTACACCCCCTCAACACAACTCAACTCAAAAAAATTACACCCATACACACGCACAAAGCTAAAGAGGAAAAATGGTACCTTGTAAACGCTTATTGAATCCGACCACAAAAAAGGCCTGCCTCTCCCGATTTGAGCTATGAGTTTATACCCACTGAAAGGGTCTAGATTTGTGATATTCTTCATCGAATCCAAAGGGGTGTTTCGAAAGGGCCATACTTGAGCGGGCTCTTAGCGGTCTCGAAGCCTGTTGGTGTCGGGTTTGAGCTTTTGGATCGAAGAAAGATCGAGGGAAGGTTCTAGTTGGGATTTCGGTTGCAGGCGAGGGAAAGGCCGAGAAAGTTGAGGTTTGAGGAACAAGGGATGGCGCTGGTGAAGCCCTTGGTTGCGGGTTAGAGACGGGAAAAGGGATAGGGTTTTCAGATTTGAAGACAAAGGGCGAGGAAGAAGAAGAAGCAAAGAAGCCAACACTTTAAGCCTATATCCCTCCTAAACGGCGTCGTTTTAGGTAAGTCTTCTTGTAATCCTTTCAATTTTATCCTCCTGCTTTTCAATTTTTTGCTATGTGGGGGCTAACCCATGTTTAATCGTTGCGATTTGGGACTCATCATGTTTGATTAGTGCAAATTGAGGCTTGGTCTTTTATTTTTGTTTAAATTGATGGTATGTTTAAGTTGTTTTTCTTAATAAGGTGCTAAATTAATTTGAGTTCTCCTACATGAGTAATTTTCTATATGTTAGATTTAATCAAAGATGTTAGTTTTGTCATTTAAATTTGAGATCTTGGTCAATTTATCAAGTGGGCATGTCATGGTTTATGATTTAAGTGTCAAGTTCAAGTTTTTACTAGGGGATAGCTTAAGATTTAGCCCTTTTAGCATAAAGATTGAATTTTGTTTTGAAAGGTGTGAGCTTTATTTGATACTTGCCAACAATTATCTTTTTGTGTGAACCTACTTTAAAAGGTGGTGCTTTGTAATTAAATTAAGTAGTGTAATGATAAAGTTTGGATTTCTATGTTCAAATTAACTTGAAATTTAATCTTTATGATAGAAGTTGCTTTGTTAAATCCTTGTTCAGTTGTCTTTAGTGTGAGATTAAAACCCTTGATCAAAAAATTTCTTTATTAAGTTCACATTAATTCGAATAGGTCTTTGGAGCCCTTCATAAGTTCATTTCAATTGGGAAGATCTAAGCTTTAGTCCAAAATTTGAATTTTCAAATTAAATTTAGTTTGGAAATTTGGATTTCGGTCCATTTTTCGAGCTAGCTTTAATTTGAAAACCATAATTTGGAATTAAAGATTAGATCTTTTAAATTGAGGTTAACTTGAAAAGGGATTAAAAAACATATTTGGACGAATATTGACTTAAAAATTAAGTCTTTAATTAAGGAGTTGATTTCTTTTGATTATACCTTGGTCCATATTTTGCCATTTAGTATTTGGTCATTGAAACTGATTTCTTTTGCATGTAAACGTCATTTTGATTTAGTCCTTATTTTAATTTATTTTAATCCGCCATTTGCATATTTGGATTGGTTGATATTTTGGTGGTTTCCTGAACATCACTGATCGTTTTCTTTAGTGTGCAGAAGAGTCCCCGGCAAACCCAGTCCGGCCCATAAGCCTTATTTTCTTTCCTAGTTGTATTTAATTCATTAATTGGCCCGGTTTGGCCTTGGTCTGTAATAGCTAGTAATTAGCAGAGATAGAACTTTACTATATACATGCATCATACATCACCTTGTCATTAAGATGTATTAAGGCCCGTCTTTTACTGAGATGAAGGGTCTTTCAGATAAATGTACTCGGGTACGAATTTCTGGAAGCCCCTTTTAGACCAATCTTTTCCACAAATACCCCCATAATGCGTGGGAAGGGTTTGTGGAATTGATTTCGGGTAGACCGGTTTTAATACATATAATTAAAAACGATTTGTCATGCATCTTTACTTGTCCTTCATGCGAGTTAGCTAAAGAAGAATTGGTAAACGACGGTCTTTTACGACGACGGGTGGGTCCCAAGTAAATGTACTCGGGTACGAATTCTTGGTTCCCGCTCCGAGATTGGATTACTTTCGAGATACCCCCATAATGCGTGGGAAGGGTCTCGGGTTAATTTCAAGTATATCGTTGTTTACTGATTTAAATAAACTAAAATATACCAGTCCATGCATCACCTGCATTCAGTCTTACTTTTCTTTCTAAGATTAAGCATAATCAAGAAAATACAAAAAGATCATTTTCCTCCAAAAACTTTTTCAAAAGACAGTGTTCTCTTATTCGATTTTTCAAAATTAAGAAATGGGCAATTCCAGAATTTTCAAGGTAAGCATTTTCAAAAAAAGAAAGGTTTTTAATTAAGCAATCCAAAAGAAGATTTTGGAAGTTAATAAAATGGATCAAGTTTTTTCAAAGTCAAAATGGTCAAAAGATTTTGTCACAGCATTTTCAAAATCTCTTCCCAGTGCGGAAGATTCAACAAGAGAACAGATAGTGAAAGAGAATCGTAACAGAATTAAGCGACGATGTTCGGTTATATTCTTCGAATTCTCGACATCGGTTTCAAAAATAGTTTTATTTTCTTTTATAACCCTTTCCCTTTAATAATCAAGATTTAAAAGCAACCTGTAGTATTAACCCATTAGATTTAGTTTAGGCTAGAGGTACCGTCGTTTGACGGGCGTCTCGGGGGTGCTAATCCTTCCTCGAGCGTAACCGACTCCCGAACCCTTAGACTCTGGTTAAGCAGACATGGCTAGGCTTAGTACTACCTTTGCCAAGCCTAGGTTAGTATTAAACTTAAGATATGTGGCTAATCACACCATAAAAAAAATTAGTGGCGACTCCTTCTTACCAACGTCGTCTCGGCAGGGTTCCCCGGACCCGAACGTTTCGACAGAGACTATATAAAAATTTAAAAGTAATAAATTGAATAATTGAATTGTAATCAAAGTAATAAATAAAAAGATCCAAGGGATGTACAAGTGGTAGTTCCTTGGAGCTTTGTAATCGTTAATTTAATCAATGTAAAACATTTTAAGAAAAATATTGAAATAAGGGTAATAATTTAAAATTCCGACGACGGAGCCTCTTCGAAAAATTTAAAATTTCTTGAATACTCTTGAGGATAATTGTCTCAATTTTTTTGTCAATATGTGAGGAAATGAAAGACAATGCTAATTAAAGAGGTAAAATCAACAATCATGAATTTAAGGGATTTAAAGTAATAATTAAGGCTAGAAGGTTAATGTTTTATGAAAATGGTACTGTCTATTTGACAAGCGTTATAGGGGTGCTAATACCTTTCCTACACGTAATTGAACTCCCGAACCCTAAAATTTGGTAATGAAGACCATTGGTTAATCATTATTAATGAACTTAATTCAAAATTAAGGAGACATTAATATGGTTAATCAAATTTAGGTGGCCAATCACACCTAAATAAAAAAGATTGGTGGCGACTCCTTTCAAATGCGTCTGGCGTTCAAGTCTCGCGATTTGCACGTTATGACAGGGTGCAAGAATTATAAGGTAATATTTATTTGATTTTGAGAATTTTCTATTTGTTGGAGTTTGAAGGGGTTTTTTTTTTTTTGGGTTTTGTAGGATGAAATTACCTGTCACTTTTGGGATTGGCATGATCCCAAATTTCCTGGTAGAGCAAGAAAGATTATACTAGATTTGAAGAATAGAGAATGTTTCTTGTTTAATCAAGCAAGGATGTTGAAGCATGAAGTGACTGAGTTGAGGGAAAATGCTGTTCAGACTATGGAGGCTGAAATCGTTGACCAAAATTTCAAATTAAATGATCAGACCAAAATGATGCATGTTTTTATGGTCATTTTCCTATGCTTTTGAATGTATATGTGTTGGATTTTACCCTATAATGCTTACATTTGTGATTGTAGGTGTTGAAGAGGTAGAATGTGCGAATATGTTGTTTTAGGCACTTTTTGGAGCTATTTCGGTTTATTTTTAACACAAAGGTTTTTCATGGATTTTCTTGGAAGAAATTGGAGAACTCGTGTTCGTGAATGAAGAATCTATGGAGTCAATTTTATGCCAATTGAAGTAATAAAGTTGAAAGCTACAAAGTTCCAAAGCAAAGGCATAAGAAGAATTCAAGTTGCAAGAAGACATGTCGAGCCACCAGGAGGACATGGGTGATCAGGCTTAAGACCTAGGTGCTCAGGCCAACCATATGGGCGCCCAGCGGGAGTCGGGGCCCTTGTCAGCGTGCGCCATCAGCCACTTGTGGGTGGCTTCATGCTGAAGCTTTTTTCTTTCTTTCCAGATTTGGAGACAGTTTGGTAAAACAGCCATAACTTTTGATCCAGAACTCCAAATGAGGCGTATGAATATTCGTTGGAAAGCTAACTCCGAGAGCTACAACTTTCGTGTTTTGGTCGAGACCCAGTTTTGCCGTTATCATGGACGAAAATGCCCCTGAAGTTTCTGCAGATGTGCTGGACCTAGAAAAGCCCATGAAATCAAGCCCAAATTGATATGTTTAACCTAAATTCGGTATTTGGAGATAGCCCAGACCTAGAGGACGAAATTCCACTCAATTGGAAGAGGTTTAATGAGCTTAAAAGTCTATGTTGTCCTAGGTTAAGTTTGCCCTAAGTCTCTAGTATAAATAGACATCTTTTCTCTCTAGAAAGGGGGTTAGACGAATTGGGAGAGCCAAGGAGAGCCGCCGGCCAGCCCCTATATTCCTAGGTTTTTCTATTCCTTTTTCTTTTGATGGCTACTCAATTCATGAGTAACTAATCTTTTATTTCTCCAATGTAGGATCTTATTGATCTCTTGACTTTTTTATTTATGGGGAGACTTTTGTTCTTAATAATTTGATTTTCTACTCGAATATGTTTCTTATCCCTATACTTCATCTTATGTGTTCATATTTTGATGGATTTGGAGGCTTACTTATCTTGATAATTGTGAACGCTAATGTTAGATTCAAGTTGGCTTGAATTAAGCTAATATTGGTCCAAGTGACAGTTGTAGTTCTAGGAGTCCTAGGTTCAATGGGATTATCAAACCTTGTTGAAATCTATAAGCCGAACTGGAAATAGATGTAGATGAGTTTGGTATTGATTTATCATGCATGCGGAAAAGTAGATCTTAATGCTTGCTCTATGATTCTTCTCAGGGGGATGCTTGATTAGAAACAATAGAAATTAGTTTTGGCAAAGTTGCGAACGAAGTTTTATTAGCATGTTGGAGGGTTGAGTATTCCTCTCCTATACCAATTATTCAAGTGGAGTTGTTTAAGATAATAGGGAGATTATTTTATTCTAAGGAAAGTTGAAGCCTACGTCTTAGGATATATACTACTTTGGAATAATTTATGATGCTTAATTGATTGGCAATTAATACCAAATTCATGATTTGTGTCAATGATCCATATTAATCTAGTCAAGAGTGAAATTGATTCTATATTGGAGGCTTGCTTTATATAGTTTGTTACTTGATTTATATTGCTCATAGTTTATTTTGCTAGTATTAATTTGGACTACCAAATCTCAACTTTCAAATCTCTTATTCTTAACATAATTAATTAGTAAATAAATTATCTTCTCTCTCTGTGGATTCGACCCCTACTTACCCTAGCTATTTAGTTAAGTTTTGTGGGGATTTATCTTGTGATTGCTCAACGATTCGATCATTAAAAGAGGAGGTTTTCTATTAGAAGAAGAAGATTGATGCGAGGGATAATGGAAAATGGTGGAAATTTTGTTGTTTATGTTTAGGTTTAGTGATTTTGCTTGTTGGAGTAAAGGCAATATTTGAGAATCAACATTGTAATTTGAAAGCATTACCTTAAGTAATGCTTTCGATGTGTATGTTTAGTAATTCTGTTCCATCTCCTAAAATGAATGAAAAGTTCCCCCTGTTTTTATATCACATATGTTTTCATCCACAATACCTGATAAACTGCTAATGCTAATGAAAAGGTGCAATTCAAAAAGGGTTAAAATTCATTGCCATTTGATTGGCTTTAAAGCCTTCAAATATCCTACATTCCAACTTTAGATTCATGTTTAGGGACCAGTTGACCCATAATAGGCTATAAAGCCTTCAAATACTAACAAATTTACTACATTTGATTAATGTTTAGGGTTTAACAGACCCCATAATCAACATCATCAAAAAGAAATTACAACCCCCTCAAACTTGTTTGCCCTTGCCCTTGGAACTTGTAGATGCAAATGCAGTTGTCACACTCTCCTGAGTACCATGCAGAGGCACATGGTCTCCACTAGCTGCTGGTTGCAGTCCTCATATGCAAAAATAGTGGACAAATAATGAGTCCTATATGCATGTTAAAAACTGGAATCAAACTGTTTTAGAAAAATATAAACAAATATCACCAACCTCAGATATTTTCAAAGATTATATTCTCTTTTTGAACTTTTTATGGGCATCACCTTGGAGAGAAGTGGCAGTCACTGGTCTCTCATTTGCATATTTAGCTTGAGAAGTAGGGCTTGACCTTTCACCAGACACATTTAGCACTCAGCCATTGCCATCAAGCACTGAGAATCTGGTTTTCTTTCTCGGTCCAGCATCACTCTTTGCTCTATTCTTTTTACTTTGACCACTCTGTGCTTTTGAAGATGAATTCACAGCAGTTGGGTTCACTGATCCAGATTGCTGATTGGCAAAACAACAGATGCAGAAGCTTCTGCATTTCCAGAAACACTTGAAGCAGCTTGGCCTTTTGCATTTGCAGCCAGATCTGGGATCTGGATAGAGACAGAAGCAACTGAAGATGAGTATGGGTTTTTCTTTGCCCTCGTTTGGTTTTCTGTTGAAAATTTGCAGTTAACTTCTTCTTGGGTAAGAGTGGTGCATTGAACTTCTTCATGGCTGGGTTGGTTTGCAGTAGAGGTTTGGGCAGTGTGTTGTTCCATAACAGATATATTTGAGCCAGGAGGAGGCTGGGTTTGATAACAGAAGAAAAGATATTGAAAAGAGAAGTTAGAAATGGTCAGCGGAGATATTTATAATAATGAAGAAAACATTAAAAACACATAAACACAAAAAGACAAAAAAGTGAGAAATTACCTCAATAGCCCTTAAAAGACAGGTTCTTATGTTGTGTCCCTTTTTACTACAGAGCCCACAAGTCAAAATCATGCCCTTCCTTGACATGCCTGAGGAATCTTTCTTGCTGGGCTGTGTGGGCTCATTGATGGACTTCTTCCTAGCAACCTTAGGTCGCCTAGGCCCTTTCTTCTCAAACTTGGGAGGCTTCATAGGTTCATTATTAGTCTTAGGCCAATCCTTCATGCCTAGCATGGGCTGAATGGGCTTTGAGTAGGCTTGCATGTAAACTTCCTTTGAGTACCAAGAAGACACAAAGTCTGCAACATTACCCCTTCTGTATCGGATAGCACAAATTGCATGTGCACATGGAACCCCACTCAAAGTGTATCTTCTGCAGCTACATGTCTTCTCCTCAAGCTTGACAACATATCTTGAGTCCCTATGCTCAACCTCATAGCCATCAGCCCCATTGAACACAACACAGCAAAGCTGAGCAATCTTGGAACTTTTCTCAATGCTTTGCCAAATCATTGGACCCAGCCCATCTTTCCCACCTACTGACTTCAATATTCTTCCTCACTATCCTCCTCATAAATTCCCTCCGCATTAGCTCAAACAATGAAATTATTGGCAGTCTCCTTGCCTTCAGCAATGTCTTGTTGAATGCCTCGCACAGATTGTTGTCTGCGACGGCCACCAGTGAGTCAGTTCTAAAAAAAGGCTCTACAAAACTTTGATGGTGTAGCATAAGCTTCAAAATCTGAGGCTGCATTTGGACTCATTACTTTTAGCTTTTCCAAAGTCTCTTCATACTCCCTCATATTGGGCGCCTTGACAAGTCTCCAAATAAAATCTCTCATCTCATCACTCTTATGCCCTCTACCTTACCAGTTGACCCAAACATGTCGAGTACAAAACCAGTGCTCAGATTGGGGGCCAATATCTTCAATAGCTCACTCAATGGCCTGCATAATAAGAAACATAGTCAGTATAGTTACCAATTAATAACTACCTCTGCCAGAAGTAACAAATGGAGTAACTAACTTACCTTATGTTGATCACTTATGAGAGTGAAGCCAAATCCATCTCCGAATCCAAAATCTTCTGAAAGGCACTTTACAAACCAGCTCCATGAAACAGTTGATTCATCCTCCACCAATGCCCATGCAACTGAAAACATTTGATTGTTTCCATCTCTTGCAACAGCACATAGAAGTTCACCCTTGGTTAATGTCTTTAGGAAGCAACCATCTAAACCAATGAAATTCCTGCAACCATGTGTAAGCCCCCACTTCAGTGCACCAAGGCATATATAAATCCTCTAAAAAACTGGTGGCGAATCTGGATCTAGCCTCACTGTGTCCATCTTCACAGTACTCCCTGGATTGCTCTCCAAAACCATGTTTTTATAATCCAACAACTTGGCAAACTCTTTCTCATAATTCACCACAAAACTCTCAATTATTTTTTTCTTTGCTGTCTTTACCATACTGATACAAACTTCCTGCTCTAAATCAGCCTTCACCAGTTCCTTGATTAACTCATATTTCATAAAGGGCATAGCCCTTATCTTCTTCATTGGAAACTTTGTCAGAAACTTTATGCTTAGCCTAGGATGACGAACATAGCAGTTAGTACACTTATGATCATCATTGAATTTCCTAACTTGGAAGGTGTCTAGAGCATTATTAACTGCTCCATATATCATCCATGGGCAGTTTTCATTTGCACATACACCCCTCACCCATTTCTTGGCGTTTTTCTTTCACTTGATTTTCTTAGCATTCTTAAAAGCCAACACACTCACAGTATGCTTAAAAGCATCTGAGTTCTTGAAAAGCATGGTCTTGGAGATATATGGGACCTCAGCAGTGGAATCAAACCTAGGAAACCTAGTTGTAGCTTCATCCACAATCACATCCTCATCACTCTCTACATCTACTACATCCGAGTCATCATTATACTCACTGTCTACATGATATGCTGAGTAATCATCTACAACAGGCTCGGATGGCCCTTCACCATCAACAGCCTTAGATGGCCCTTCAACCTCCACATCCACCTCCACCTCAACTTCATCAGCAGCCTCAACATTGGCTTCAACCTCCACATCATGCAAATTTAAACCCTCCTTAGGAACCAAGTCCCCCCCCCCC
>AWUE01018596.1:0-19506 GCA_001974825.2 Corchorus olitorius | reverse complement strand
AACCAAGTCCCCCCCCCCCCCCAACTACCCTAAAATTCTCTCCAGCACCATTCTCTTCAGCACCATTATTAACAACTACCTCATTCTCTTCAGCACCATTATTAACAACATCCTCTGTAGGGCCATATCCTAACAGACCTGCAATCTCAGGCACTTCATCTACTCCATGTTCAACATAAAGATCTATTTCACCATTGTTTAAATACATTTCTCCAGTCATATCAATAATAGATTCATTATTAATGATGGGTTTCAATCCATCACACAACAAAAACCCAAGCCTACTATAAAACATTCTCAAAATATTTCTGTACCCAGCCCTCTCACATAATTTATCGAACTCAATTTTGCTAATCCTATCAGGGTCAAATACCAAATTATCAACAAATCCTCCCTCATATTTCAAATCTTCATCAACATGTCGCAACGTGCGGGTCCGGGGTTTTGAACCCTTCCGCTGAACGACTTAATGGGAAACTACTGGATACTATCTATGGGAGTCGCCACTAATATTTTTTTAACCTAGGTGTGATTAGCCACCTATCTAATTATTAAGCCTAATGTTAACCCGATGCCTGGCCAAGGTAACACTAAACCTAATATGGTCTTTTAACCAGAGTTTAAGGTACGGGAGTCGGGTACGCGTGGGAAAGGATTAGCACCCCCACGACGCCTGTCAAAAGACGACACTAACTAGTCTAGACTTAACTGTGGGTTTCTACTATTGGTTGTTTTCTATCTTTAACTATTTTCATGCTATTAACTCTTTTATTAATCTTTGAAATTAAGCAAGTAAACAAGCAAAAATTGTTTTTTTTTAATTTTTAAAATAGGAATGTTGGGAGTTGAAAGCGATGATTGAACCCCTGAATCAGCCTTTCTTTCCCATTTATTGTTTTTTCTCTTTTTGGGTTCCTCATGAGAGGATTTTCTTTAAAACTTACCGCTAAAACAATTCAATTTAAAAAAAAAAACAATGCTGTTTGACGGGAACTTTCCCACATTGAAAACTAAGACTGAATTTGACGGGAACTTTCCCTAAATTGAAAACTAAAATCTGATGGGAACTTTCCCAATTTGAAAACTTTGAAAACTTGATGGGAACTTTCCCAATTTGAAAAGAGCTAAATTGAATACTTTAAAAACTTGATGGGATGAGCAAAATGAGTTAAAGTCAAGGACCATAATAACCATTGATAAGTGTTAGTTTTACATGCTTTTTGGTGTCAAATTGATGTATATTTTGTGTATTATCTAGCACTTTTTATGGTTTTATTTGTTACTTCCTTACGTTTATGATTTCATGGCTTGTAGGTTCATTTTGGAGCAATTCGGACTTTACTTGGATGATTTTCGCATGGATTAAGATGTGGAGCAAGAATTGGAGTTGGAACTTGAAGATAATGAAAATTAGGAAGAGTTCTGCCTAGTACTTGGCCAAGTCCTGCCCAGGACTTGGTCTGCTGAAGAAAGGCGGAAGATGCAGGACAACATCGGCCCAGATGTTGTCAACTTCTGCCCAGATGTTGCGCTGTTGAAAAATTAAGCAAAGACTCAGAACAACTTCTGTACCGATCCTGTAAACTTCGGGACAGAAGTTGTTGCGATTTCTATCCAAATTAAGATATTCAAAACTCTTGTAAATGGACCTAGGAAGTTATGGGCCGATTTTGGGGGACATATAAATAGGTTATTTGAGATTATTGAGGAGTTTTGGACATCTCTTAAATACTAAAAACACTATTTTGCTACTTTGGAGGAAGATTTCAGAGATTAAGCAGGATTTGGAGATCAAACTCTCTTCAGTCTAAGATTTCTTCTTCCTTTGATATTTGTATTATGGATTCCATATTCAATTATAATTCTTTTATGGTTTTCTTTTTGAATATGTGTAACTAAAAACCCAATTAGGGTTAGGGATGTAGCCTTTACAATTGTTTAATTATTGAGCATGATTTATTATTTTGATGGTTGGATTTATTCTCTTTGATCTAGTTGTTGAATCTATGCCTGATCACCATAGATTTAATCTTAGGGATTTAGTCAAGAACTGAGAGGTGAAGCTACATCTGAGCACTAGGAGAATGAGCGTGTTAAATCTAGAGATAGAGATATCCTAGGCTGATACAATAACATCAGAATTATTGGAACTTAATGAGTTTAATTGGGTTAAATTGCACATGCGAGAGGTGGTAATTTACTTGGTTAAATATATCTGTGTAGCATGAGAGGGAGCATAGTGCCATTAGAATAATTGTTATTTCAACCTGTAGGATAATCATGCTTAGTAATTAGACCTTTGTTAGGTGAAATCCCGAATCCCTAATAGTTGCATAATTGGTAATTTCTGGTATTAATTAGATTATTTACTTTAGTTCATCTAGATTGAATCAATTCATAATTTCTTGTTTTAATTTGTTGGTACTCTAGAATTGAATACTTAGCAATTAATTAAATTAGTCTCTGTGGGACGATATTCTGAAATACTCCAGTTTAACTATTCTACAGTGATTTGTGCGCTTGCAAATTATTGTGATCAACCATAAAATCAATTCATAAAATCATGGACCATAATGAGTTAAAATGGGTAACATGCCCATGAATGAGCAAATATTCCAAGAATTATTCGGAACAAATAAATGGATCAGAAAGCAAAGCAGTAAATGATAAACACATTAACAATGTAGAATAGAATAAAGCTAATATATGAAATAAATCAAAGATAACAAAAGCTATTAAATTGAAAGAAGACCAAACCTATTACTTTTTTACCTTTTGTGTTATCTCCAGGTCGTCTTCCCCTTTTCCTTTTCTCAAGATCTCTTTACCCTCGATGCCCTTGCAGCACTGCCAATGATTCGTCCTCACCAAAATCTAGCCTGGAAAAACCCAAAGCCACTGCCTTTTACCCCAAAACACGAAACCCGACACTTGAGCACACCCAATCTTTCCTAAACTGTGACCATCTGAACCTGAAGCAACCTAAACTCCGACGACTCTCCCATAGACCTCTAAAGTTTACTTTTTTTTTTGAAGAACTCGACACAAAGCTAACAAAGACGACTCAAAAATGAAAGCTTTCTAAAGGAATCAAACCTGAAATCAACTCAAGTCCTACTGGGGAATGGAAAACAGAGTGGAAAATGGAAGTCACCGACGAACAAGACTCAAAACAACTACCTAAGGTCCTCCTCTCAACAAGAAAGGTACCCGTTTTTACCAATTTCGTTACTTTCTATTTCTTATTTTTTTTGTTGCTTTTCTTCAGAACTTATGAACCCTAAATTTTAAACCTTGAACCTTAAAAGCTCTACTTTTAAAATCGTCCTCACAACTCTTGGAAAATATGGTATATAAAGCCCTGAACTCTCAATCATAACCGTGACTTTTGTTCTCGATCACACGGCCTCCATCATTTTCAATTTTGGTTTTTAACGATTTCCTTATCTCTCCTTGCAGCTCTCACCACTAGCCTATGGGAATTTGGCAGTTAAAGGGTAAATTATTCTTTTCTTTCTTTTGTTTGTTTGTTACTGCCTTCAATTGTTGGGCTGACACTGATCATCGTACTAATGCCAAATGAACCAAAACCGTGTAATAAGTGAGGGAATTTTGTGTGTGAGTGTGCACTGATCACATGTGGTTTTTTTTTTGTCTACTTGTGTGTGTTGTCAAGGTAGGAATTTTCTGTGGGCATGAGCATTGTGTTGATGAATGGCATGTGTTGCTGTTATGTTACAGAACTCTGTGATGTTGCCACCTCTCTCTTGTCTTTGTCTTTGCATGATCTTATAACACTTGACATTTTCCATTCATTTTCCCCATTGAATTTTGCAAGTGTACAACACTTTCCCTATTCTGTATCACATAGAACTGATGATCATATAACTTTCTCACCACTATAACTGTGATGATAAATTTGAGCTGATATGGCCCTTTCATGCTCTTGGCAAGACTTGATCATGTGATGGCTAATTAGAGTTTTGCTCATTGCTTATGTTTGCACGAGATGGTGACTTAGTGCAATGGCTTCCCCTTCCCTTGTGTGAGCTAGATGCACCCCATTCGTTGGACCATCTCAGTTTTGCCTTTCCACGCACAAACCGACTTGTTAATCCTAATTTGTTAATCCTAATTTGGCTTAACCTCTGATTAGGCATCTTGTTTTCTTGTTTGCAGATCCAACTAAGGAACTTGGGGAAAATATAATTTGCTTTCAGAGACACCACTTGTTGATTCGGCATAGGAGAAATAAGCAAAGAGTAACCCAAAGCTTAAGGCAAGAAGGACGTGGCAGAGACAAGAGAGAATGGCCACATGACCAATTTGCAAATCATAACTCTATAAATCCTTGTAGAATGTAAATGAATTTTTTTATTAAAAGGAGAAGCAGAAGAAAAAAAAGAAAAAATCCTTTTTGTATTTTCTTTTGGGATAAAACATTTCTTCCTAATTCGTTCCTTTGGAGCACCAAAGCTCAAGCTTTTGCCTTCTAATTGAAGTAGTATAAAACTAATTGGGCTACTAGAGAGCAAATTAATTCCATATATTACTTTAATTAAATTGAAAGCTATAATTTGGGCTTAAAGGGAATAAGACTAGAAAGGTTTAAAATAAGTTCAACTATAAATTGAGAATAACTTTAAGAAAGAACGTAAATCATAATTTAGTAGAAAAGCCAATTGCAAGTCAAAAATAAAGAGAAAATAGACTTATTGCAATATGGATGCCAAAATGCCAAATTTAATTAGGAAAATGACCAACATGCCTCTAATACAAAATTTAGAAGCAATTCCAACTAATTGAAATCTTGAGGAAAGACCGTCCCAGACCACTCGAAAATAGCTTGAGAAAGACAACTCTAGAATAAGTAACTGAAGAAAGATCACCCTGGATCATTCCGAATTGAATTGAAAAACGACCACCCCCGACCATTCCGACATAAACTGAATAAAGACCACCCTGGGTCAAACTGAAATAAATTGAAGAACGACCACCCTTGATCATTCCGAACTGAACTGAAGAACGACCACCCTCGATCATTCCGACGTAAACTGAAGAAAGACCACCCTAGGTCAACTGAAATAAACTGAAGAACGACCACCCTTGACAATTCCGAACTGAACTGAAGAACGACCAACTTCGATCATTCCGACATAAACTGAAGAAAGACCACTCTGGGTCAACTGAAATAAACTGAAGAAAGATAACCCTCGATCATTCTAAAATAAATTGAAGAAAGACCATCCTAGGTCAACTGAAATAAATTGAAAAACGACCACCCTCGATCATTCCGGACTGAATTGAAGAACAAACACCCTCGATCGTTCCGACACAAACTGAAGAAAGACCACCCTGGGTCAACTGAAATAAATTAAAGAACGACCACCCTCGATCATATCGAACTGAACTGAAGAACAACCACCCTCGATAATTCCGACACAAACTGAAGAAAGACCACCCTAGACTAACTAAAATAAACTAAAGAACGACCACCCTCGATCATTTCGGACTAAACTGAAGAACAACCACCCTCGATCATTCTGACTCAAACTAAAGAAAGACCACCCTGGGTCAACTGAAATAAACTGAAGAACGACCACCCTTGATCATTTCGAATTGAATTGAAGAACAGACCACCCTCGATCATTCTGATATAAAGTAAAGAAAGACCACGGATCGAGCCAAACTAGACCCTATTTTTATGATCATTTTCTTATGCTTTTTACTATTTTTATGTGGAACTTAACCATATTTTGTAAGTATTTGTGTTTTTAGGTCTTGAAGACAAGAAAAGTGGAAACTCGTTGTTTTTCACTCTTTTTGGAGCCATTTTGATGACTTTTTACTCAAATATGGAAGAAGCAATTTTGAGTATGGATTTGGAGATTCGAAGTTCGTGATTTGAAGACTTATTGAAGATAATTTGAAGATTTGAAGACTTTGAAGATTTATTTCAAGAGCAAGAATTGAAGATTGGAGTTTTAATTGAAGACAAGCCATGAATAAGCCCTTAAGTTTTGGTATTTTTGGATATTTTATATGGGAAAATACTCAGCCCATATAAGTCATTAATTGGAATTAAAATCCCAATTAATGACTCTTATATCCAAGGAAATATCCAAATCCTGTAGATTCCCGATTCTAGTCCTAACAGGATTAGGATTTAGTGCAGTTTTGGTAGAAAAATCATAACTTTCTACTCAGACCTCCGTTTGAAACCCATGAGTACTCGTTGGAAAGCTAACTCCGAGATCTAGAACTTTTCTTTGAAGTCCAAGACCCAGTTCTGCCGTTTTCAAGCCCAAAAATACCGTCGAAGTCACTGCACGAATTCAGGATTTTTTCAGGATCCTATTTTAACTCGGATTCTACTCTAGGATGACTTTTAATCTAACGTAGGATCTAAGTTAGACCCTAAAACGTCCTAGACTCCTTTCCTACTTAGAATTGGATTACCTAGGGTTATTTCCACTATAAATAGCCATCTCCTGTAACACAAATCACATACCTTCACACATATAATTTTCTTTTCTTCTTTTTCTCTTCTAGTTCTAGTTTTTCTTCTAGTTTTAGGGCTAGGGTGCCGCACCCCCCTCTCTGCATAGAGAGGGGCGGCAACCCTAGGTAATTCAAGAGGAGGATTTCGCCCCAAAGTTCTGTAAGTTTTCTTCTTATTCTTTGGATGCTCACTCAATTCATGAGTGAGTAATCCTTTTCTTTTCTCCGATGTAGAATTTAATTGATCTCTTGACTTATATCATGGTGAGATTTTGTGCTTATATATGAAAATTGTTAGAGTATTCCTTTGATCTCTGTTTTAATTCTATGTTGCTTGTTTTGATGGATTGGGTCGACACTTTCTTGATAAATTGAGTTAGCATTGGCTAGATCAAGTCGAGGATTAATAGTCCAGGCTTGGTTGTTTGTAGCAATTGGTTGAGAATTAACCACTCCTTCCAAGGGAGATAAGAGACGATGAGTGAGAAATTGCTCTTTGTGCTTGTATAAATTGATAGTTCTTAATGCTTTGTTTCCTGATGAATCTTTAAGCCTTAACCGGTAATTGATTTGTTAGGAAGTAAAAGGGGTAATTTAAGCCTTAACCGGTAATCTTATCTAATTAAGGTGATTTAGGATTTAATTCCAACAAGCTATTCTTTGTTTTCATAATTATTGGATATCAATGATCCAAGTTATAATTGTCAAGAGGGATATTAATTCTATGTTGGAGGGTTTTTATCAATTATTTTCTTAGTTTATTTAATGATTTCTTATTAATTGTTTTCTTTAATTTTCTTGATTGCTTTTTTAGTTAATTTTAATTGTTAGTTTTAATCCCCTGTTTCTAAACAAAAGTCTTAAGGAATTTTTAGTAAAAGTTAATCTTGGATAAAATCTATTCCTCTTCTCTGTGGGATCGACCCCTGCTTGTCCTATCTACTTAGTTAGGATTTAGTGGAGATTATTTTTATGATTGCTGACGACCGATCAACCACCCTGGGTCAACTAAAATAAACTGAAGAAAGATCACCCTCGATCATTCTAAAATAAATTGAAGCAAGACCACCCTAAGTCAACTGAAATAAATTGAAAAACGACCACCCTTGATCATTCTGGACTAAACTGAAGAACAACCACCCTCGATCATTCCGACACAAACCGAAGAAAGACCACCCTGGGTCAAATGAAAAAAAACTAAAGAACGACCACACTCGATCATTTCGGACTGAACTGAAGAACAACTGCCCTCGATCATTCCGACACAAACTGAAGAAAGACTACTCTGGGTCAACTGAAATAAACTAAAGAACGACCATCCTCGATCATTCCAGACTAAACTGAAGAACAACCACCTTCGATCATTCTGACTCAAACTGAAGAAAGACCACCCTGGGTCAACTGAAATAAACTGAAGAACGACCACCCTCGGTCATTCCGGACTGAACTGAAGAACAACCACCCTCGATCATTTCGACTCAAACTGAAGAAAGACCACCCTGGGTCATTGAAGCATTGAATGGTTGAAGGATTGAAGCATTGAATAATTGGATAATTGAAGCATTGAATGATTGAAGAATTAAAGCATTGAATAATGGAGGAATTGAAGAATTGAATAATTGAGAATGGAAAAAAAACCACCCTGGATAATTGATGTAAATTGAAGCATTGAATAATTGAAGCATGGAATAATTGAAGAATTGAAAAAAGATGACCCTAGATCATTGAAGTAAATGGAAGCATGATCGCCTTAGATCAATTGAAATTAACTGAAGAAAAATCGCCCTAAATCAATTAACTTAAGATGGACCGCCCTGGGTCAGTTCAAATTCATTGTAGAGAGATCACCCTAGATCAACCGATATTCACTAAAGAGAGATCACCCTGGACCAATTAACTGAAGATGGGCCACCCTGGGTTAGTAAACCTTATCTAAAGAATGACCACCCTAGATCAATTGAAACTGTTTGAAAGACATTTTTGAATATCAACTGAATGACATGCCCTGAGTCATCTGAAGCGAAACCAACTTAGATTACGGGAATTTAACTAAAAGACTTGCCCTGGGTCATCAGGAGATAAACTTATACTTTTGGAGACTTCTGAGATGACTTTGTCTTGAAGATGAACCCTGATTTGCCGAAACTTTCCTTTGAATACTTGGTCCTTGATATATTCTATCCAGCTTCTTGACTTGACCCTTTTTAGAACTGTGACTTATTGAAATCTCTGCTTGTCCCTTTGCAAGACTCATTCCATATCTTTCTTTCCATGTTCTGCCCCAACTTGCCTTTTTTGCCTATCTTATACCCCCGTACTTCTTCTGGACTATATATGTTACGAATTCTTATTCTTTTGCACTGAGTGACTTCTTTTCCAATTACTTTGAATCTCTCTTCCTACTCCCACAATGAACTTGGCTCCTTGTCTTGCAAATTCCTGCTATGAATGAGGATGGAATGTTCAAATGTATGCATGTGCATGAATGCCCATGAATGCCAAATGAGTGAATGTTGAATTAATTAATGAGACTAATACGATATTGACTTCCCTTGTTTAACTAAATGTCTCTTTGACAAGCCTTTAGTGAAATCCTTTGCCCCAATCTTGGTACCATTTTCCTTGCCAACTTCCTGCAACATAGTTTAATTCAGAAGTCAAAATTCTCTTGTGTATTGATCATGTAATTAAATCTTACTGAAATATGACATGATTTAAAATGATTCCATAAGCTGAAAACTTTTAATGACCTTTCTAAAAATGCCCCATATGTTGCCCCACCAAAAGAGACTTTTTCAAAAGATTTGGTGACCACCACTAAGAAAACTTTCCCGTATGATATCCTTGACTTAACCTTCTTCTTGGACTCACAAATGGGATGCAAATCTTTTCCAAAACTCATTTTCAATACATTTTCAATTTGTCTTTTGTCCAAAAATGGTTTTTATCAACATTGGGTACTAAAAGAAGTATGGTTCGAAAGGATTGAAATGGAAATTGTCAAAAAGATTTATTTTGGTATGTTGGCTTCACTTGACAAGACAAAAATGCTTGATGACATCGTCCATTGTCGAGTCAATGCTTATTACTGCGAAAGAGGTCATATTTTCTCTGACTATTTCGGAGGCTCCAAGAATTCCCATCCTTGCTCTAGACTGCCCTTTTTGGGTTTTCGCCCTAGAGCTGTATCCTTGTTTTTTTATTTGATTGATTTTTTCCCTTTTTTTTTAACCTCACTGTGCACCTGCTTTTGAAAAACTTTTGAAAACAATTTTCTCTGAAACCTTCTTGAGAAAAACACTATTTCTTTTGCAAAAACAATATCTATTTTGGGAATAATCCCTTCACCTTCAATATCCTGACCTGATCAAAGATGGACTTTATTAGGCACGTAATGTGGGATTGGGTTAGGGGTGCCAAAGAAAGGATTAAAGGCTCAAAATGTGTTTGAGGGTGCTTGATCCAAGGATAACTTTCTTATTTGCATGAAGAGTTCTTTATGCTTTAATGCCCTTTCCATTCGAACATAGTTCCTTGCGAGCTTCCGATCTGAACCTGCTCATTCGTCTTCTTCTTTATTCTATTCACCCACTTTTCTTCGTTTTCGTTCTTCCTTCTTGCTTGCCTGACTCCTCAAATTCACATCCTCTTTTCACTTTGAGCCACCCTTTTCGGGTTTTCAACTCAAGTTTTCTACTTTTCCAACCTTCACTCGAGTCGCCCTTTTCGGGTTTTCAACTCAAATGACCCCCAACGGATCCAAGCCGCCCTTTGCGGGTTTTCAACTTGGACCCCTCCTTTTAATTACTTCTCTTTTTGCGACCTCTTTCTTTTTTTAGGTCCAATAATTCTTTTTCTTTTTCCAATTCCTTTTTTCTTTTTCTTTTCTTTAAGTTGAATGCGAAGGATGTCCTATTTTTGAACTGTGATTTCTGCCTTTCCTTTGACATCAGTCACACCGTGAATTCCCTTGCTTGCTTGAACAACCGCTTATACTTTTGGGACTCTGCTTTTTTGTTTCCCTTTTGAAAATGAAGCTTATGGCTAATTGCTGCTTCTGTGCCCTTGATTTTCACTTGCTTTTATTTCCTTTTTTGGCATATGCTATTATTGCAATGGAGTCTTTGATGATCTCAGATAACATTTTACCATTGCATGTACTGCATTTTCTCCATTGATTACAAGTTCTTCTTCTTTTTACTTTCTTTTTATTCACGTTATCCTTATTGACATTTGGACATTTTTTCCAATCCATGACACTCTTCTTCTTTCCCTTTATTCACACCATCCCTATTAGTGTGCTTGGGTATCATTTTCCCAATTTGCAACAAACTCTTCTTCTTTACCTCCAGTGTGGAGGGTGATCCTTGATCAAGGTTGATTCGAAAGAAAACTCATAAGGCTCAAAGGGGACAACAATGGATAATTTTCTGCAAGTGAAGGAATAAGAAAGAAGGCCATTTATCATTTCAGACTTGGATATTTTGATGAAAGGCGACTCTTAAAAACTCATAACCTTTTTGAAAACTCATTTTAAAACCTTTTTCTGAAAACAATTTTTTGAAAAATTGTCCTTTGTTTTGACTTTCCTGAAAATGTGTCCTTTGTCTTTTTTTCATTTTCTTATGGGAATTTAATAATTGATGTCTTCTGCCTCCATTCTATTGAATGACCTTTTTGTTGATGAACATGATCATATTGAATATTGCCCCCATTACTAATCACAAGAAGGGTAAATGTGCTTTGACAAGTGAAATGATTTGAAAGGTATACTTTGATACGAATCTAGTTGTGATAGATTTAAATCTACCCTTGAATTCCTCCAAAGATCAACTTGAAACTCCAACTTCTAGAGTTGATGAATTTGATAGTCTTCCTAGAGATCCAATTTTCTTTGGTCGGCCCTAGATGATCAATTAGACCTGCAATTGACAACCTAAGATTACAAGAAACACAACTAGATAATCACTATCTAATTGTTTGCTAGGACTCTACAAGAATGAAGAAATCATAAGTATGTTCAAACTAGAACAATGAAGCTAAAATCTCAAAAGTACTCTCTTTGACTGAAAAACTTAACTTGTGTTTACAAGAGGCATTGATCCCCGTATACAGGCATAGGAAAAACGAAATTAACCTAATCCTAAAGCTATATGGGCGTCTATCAAGCCTTACAAGCCCAAAAATAAAGACAAGGAAAACTAATCCAAGTTCAACTAGGAAAAATAAATAACAAGGCATAATTAAACAAGGTGTTTATACCTTAATTTACAATTGAGGGTAAATTGGTCTTCACAAAAATATTATTAAGATGAGTGGTTAAGATTTAATTAAAAATCCTGAAGAAACTTGGTTTCCGCACCACCATAGTTCTGATAGAATTAGGAAAACATTTTAATTAATTATAAGGGCTGAAATTTATTAATTATTTATTAAATAATAATTATTTTTCAAAATAATTATTATTAATATTTCCTTCTATGCCGCCCCTACCTAGGGAAGTGGCATAGAAAATCAAACAGAAGCAGTTTCCTTTAATATTGCTGTCAACTAGGGAGGCAAGCAGTAAAAAAGGAAGTTGTTTACCATCTAACCATGAGATGGATTATATCTCATGGGCTTACATAATAAGGCTCAAATTCGTCTCCCATGTAGAGGAGAGGCCGCCCTCTTCCCTGGGGAGAGTTATTTTTCTCTTCCTGTAGGAAGGAGGTAGAGAGCTAAAGTTTGTCAGCAAGAGAAACACCTACCTACGTGAGAGAGGCATGAGATTTTCAACCTCACACCTCCTCAACATATTCGACCTAACATGGTGGAGAAATCGCCTAGCCCTTTTCCTCTCCCCGAGAGGCAAAACTACAACTTTGCATTTTGTTCAATTAAGGACAAAATGGAAAAATTGATCAATTGAGGAGGCTAGAAGCTGTGATTTCTACCATGGAGCAAACCATAATGATCCTTGAGCTATGAATATCATCTTGGTGAAATTTCACCTTATTCTGACATCGGTTTATGCCTGATTTTCAGTTAAGGATATTTTGGGGAGTGAAACCAAGTTCACCATGAAGGAGAGATCGAATTCACTTGGAATTTTCTGCATAGTCTTATGGAGATAATCTAAGCCTACTGGTGAAATTTTGGTTTATTCCGACTTCGTTTGCAACTTTTGCATTCTTTTCAGTTAAGGACATGTGGCTTTATCACCCCGGTTTAAGCCATTTTCTTAACTAAGTATTATTTTCATGATTTGAAGAGCTAAGTATGACTAAGTAAAGATAATTTCGTGGCCTTAGTGTTAAAAGTCCAAGTCATGATGTGAGAAGGCCACTACTTTGTCAAATTAGTTGATTTCAGCACAAAATAAAACAACAAAGGCATGCTGAAGTGTGATAGGAAGAAGGGAGAATTATTCATCAACCATCTAGGAGGAAGATTTCCATCTCCCATCCAAGAGAATGATGCCCTGGCATCCTTTCTTCCCTCTCCCTAGTAGTTGGAAGCAATCAGAAGAAGAAGGAAGCTTCACTACACCTTCCTCGGAGCTGTCATCTACCAAGGAGGAGGAATTCGCCTTCTTCAGCAAGTCAAGCCCATTAAATGCAAGGCCCATGCCGCCCCTTATATAAAGCGACCAACTCCAAGGCTTCAAACAGATATCACTCATCTCACAAACCATCTCCATGAAATATCACTCATCTCAAAAACCAGCTCCTGAAGCTACAAACTTGCTCCGCACAAAAAACTAAGCTCCGTGCTAATTTTCTCTCAGGCTCTGCGCCTTCTTACTCGTTCTTCAATATTTTCTTGTTTAGATCCTGTCTCAGGATACCCAAACACTCTTTTAGTGTTTTTCCCTTGTTTCAATCTTGTCTCCGGACATAAAAACACTGTACATGTGTTTCTCTCTCATCAATAACAATCAATTTGTTATTTTTCTTTCAAATCAAAAAGAGATCTCGAAGGCGCCAGTTCAGGAAGACATGATGTTGTGGATCCAATGATTTAAATGCTCCGGTGTGACTTTGATCCAGTCCCCACAAATCGCTCTGATCTTTTAATCTGCTGCTCCGCGCACCAGATCCAGTTTTTACATCCTCTTTGTCAATTTCAGCAAATTGACTGGCACGCCCCTATGCTGTCATAAAAAATTCTCCACGAAAACTCTAGCAAGAGATTTTTGGCGCAACATCTCTTTTTGGCACGCCCGGTGGGACAAACAACACATTGTTCTCCCTCTCTAGCGGCCTCCTGTTTTTTTCCCTCTATATAGTGGGCGATCCCCGATGCCTCTCCTCTATCAGTCTCTCAGCAAGGTGTCAACCTCACTCAAAGCTCCACACCAACTTACTCCCCTCGACGCTTGAAGCAGGACAAGATAGCAGATCTCTCCTCCTTCAACGCCTCCAGGGTTTGCTTTCTTTACTTTTTCTTTTCTTTTTATTTAGTTTTCCAGTTTTACTAAGTGGCAAACATGCCACCAAACGTTGATAAAGGAAGATCAAGTCATGGCATGCAAATCAGAAGCAAAGCCTGGCTGATCCTTCACAATTACCTTTAGACCCTAATTCAAATATCTTGCTGCAATACCTCATGGAAGCCATGAATGAAATTTCCTTGGCACATGAACAGAGAATGCAGCAACTTATGAGATCAATGGATCAGATGAATAGACCTCATGACCCACTTAAGGAGGCTAATGACTCTCTTAAGGAGCAGATGATACAAGACCGAGAAAACATCTTGGCTCAGATTGGTCAAGTCGGGGGGCAAATCCAACAAGTAGCCCAAGAATAGAAGCAAGTTAATCTCCCTGCACTTCTCCCTCCACATGTGGCGCCACTTCATCATAATGGTGCCAATCAAGTGAGATTTCCACCCCAAGTGGATGTTGCTAGTAATAACAACTTACCACCTCCTAGGGAGGGAGCAGTAAGAGGTGAGAATGAAGCTGAACTCATCCCTAGACATTAGGAGGCTGTAGATAACGTCCTTGACAATGTTGAAGAGGAAGTTAACCCTGTTGGCCCTCGAATTGTAGCTTATGTACCACCTCATGTGAGGAATGGCAATGGCAATGGCAATGGCGTAAGGAATGGTCATCAACGCCATCCTGCTTCTCGCCATCCACCTCAAGTTGCTGATGTACAAGGTCCAGTCAATCAAAACCACATCAGGGAGATGATTGAAGATATGATTGGCCCAGCCTACAGGAGAATAGGCAGGCCATCCTTTCAGAAGCCTTATCCTGAGTAGTATGATAGACTCTATCCTCTCCCTCGTGGATACAAAGTCGCTGACTTCACAAGCTTCTCTGGAACTTCAAGTGAGCAGACTACTCTAGAGCACATTGCTCGCTTCACTGTGCAGTGTGGGGAGGCTAACTCTGGCTACCGGAAGCTTCGTCTCTTTCCTAACTCAATCACTGGGGAGGCTTTCACATGGTACATCAACTTACCACCCAATTCAGTGAGGACTTGGGAAGAGATGGAGAGGTTGTTCCATACATAGTTTTACAGGACTGAACCAGAGGTCTCCATGGCTGACTTGTCACGCCTCTATCGAAAGAAAGGGGAGTCGGCTGAGGAGTACTTAGCTCGCTTCAAAAAGCTAAGGAACAGGTGCTGCACACCTCTCCATGAGATAGAGTTTGTGCGCCTAACTCAGAATGGACTTGACATAGAGCTTCAGAAGAAGTTTGAAGGAGTTGACTTCAGAGACTTCTTCGAGATGTCAACCAACGTGACAAGGTATGAAACCTTCCTACGGGAGGAGAATTAAAGAAGAAGTTCATCTTATGGCACTTACTATCAAGAGCCAAACTTTGAACTTGGAATTGCTGAAGTAAAAGCAGATCGACCCATTGAGTGTCCATGTCTAATAAAGGCAGGAGTGGGACACCCTCAGACCCAGGAGAGGTTTGCTGCTATGTACCAGAGTCAAACAAAGAAGAAACCTCATGATGGAAGCAAGACTTATTCATTTGACACCTCAAAAACAAATGAAGTCTTTGACTTCCTACAAAAGTCTGGTATGATCAAGCTACCACCTGGACATGTCCTTCCTTCACCTGAGGACATCAAAGGGAGAGAGTACCGCAAGTACCATGCCTCCTGGAGGCATCCAACAAACAACTGTACTGTATTCAAGAATATAGTACAAATAAAGATAGAAAATGGAATCCTAAAGTTCCCCGAAACACCCAAGAAGGACATGGGAGTTGACAAGAATCCTTTCCCAGCTCCTATACACATGGTCACATTCAACCTCCCAAAGGATGGATAGCTGGCTAGTAAGGAGGCTGAGAAAGTTAACTCAACCCCAAAGAGGGCGACTTTGGCTCCAAGTGCTTCTTTGTCAGCCAACCCTCAACATGAAGGTAAGTTTCATCACCACTCTGCTAAGATCAAGAAGTTGGTTGATAAAACAAAGTCTAAGACTCTAGGTGTTGATTCAGATCAGCCTTGGTATCCAAACACGGCCGCTGACAGACTTAAGACACCAAGAAAGAGGCTGGAACTCTTCTCATCTTAGGATGAAGAAGAATCTGTGGAGCATCCTGATACCTCTTCTAAGAAGAAGGTTCAAAGGAAGTTAGAATTTTCATAAAAAACTCCACTCTAAAAGGAGAAAAGCAAAACAAAGCATACTCCTAACTCGGGGGGCAAACCAGAAGCTTATCTTCCTCCTCATAAGCAGAGCAGATGGAAATATGGAGAGTCATCATCAAAGATGGCGCCACATCCCTCTCATCTACTTCTCACAAGGTGCAGAAATCTTCCAAGAGAGAACATGATCAACAACCACAAGTTGAGATTCAGTCTAAGTCTTACTTGAAGAGGACTAAGCATGAAATCAGACCATGGTTGGATCATAAGAAGAAGGAATATCGCCATGCAGCTGTGGAAAAGGAGATGAAGTTGAGAAGTGACCATGCATAACCAAGAATGGTCAAGCCACCATCAAACACTCAAAAGGGTGTGTGGCGAAAAGTTCAACACCCCAAGTATCCTACTCAAAAGAATAGAAAGACTTGGAGGAGACGTGAACTTCGAAAAAGAGCAAAAGCTCGAAATGAAGAAATACTTGACGACATGCAAGTTGATGAGAGTGGGAATGAACCTTCTAAGGAGTCACCACCCATCAACGAAGTAAATGTATCTCTCATGGACTTAGCAAATATGGGAGTGAAGCTATGTAAGGAGAAGATCATCTCTGAAGAAGCAAAGCTCAAGGATAAAGCACTTGAACTAAGTAAGAAAGAAGTTGAACTCCAAGATCGAAGGCAAGCCTTAATTGACATAGTCTATGGCAATGAAGATTATTCTTGCCATGAACTAGCTGAGAAAGGTGCTATCAACGATGAGGCAGTTCTTGCTTACAGAAGACTAGCCATGAGAGCACTCGCCATAGGAGATGAAGATGGAGATGATGATGACTTCGAAATCCGTAGTATTGAAAATGACTCATACTACAGTAAATTTCCTTATGAAGCTCTGTCAAGAAGACTTGAAGATTGGCCACCACATGAGGCCACTTAAGATTTACTTCACATTTCAGAAAACATGCCACCATGGCAAGTATCAATTTTGCTTGAAAAGGCAAAGTTAGGTAAAGAGAGAAAAGAGTTTGAAGCTGAAAAGATAGAGCATATCAAAGCTGAAAACATTCTCTTCGAAAAACAAGAGGCCATAGATGATGCTGCTTGACAACTCCTTAGGAGGATCATCATTGAAGAGCTCAACATGAAGGTAGATAAGACCCCATGAGACCTGGATGAAAGTCTATGGACTCCACATTGGGAGGATAATGGCGCCACTAATGGGGAGGATGCCATAACAACTCCATCTTATCAAAACTTGATGTGTGATGAAAGTTTGGGAGAAAAGCCTGACGCCATGAGTGAAGAGGAAACCTTAGTTGCTGAGGACTTTGACAACAAATCTGTTGATTCAATGGCCTTTGGACAGTTCATGGTTTATCTCAACCATACTACTATCACTCTACCATGCACATTTGCTGCTAAGCTGAATGAGCGAGTGGAATCATTTGAGCCACCATCTCATCAGGGGATTGAAGATGTCATCGAGATTCCCTCAGGGAAGAAAGAAGACTCGGGGGGCAACAACCCAAATCATGCTAAATCCATGATCTTCATCAAACCTGATGAAACTAATACTTGCCACATCAAGCCTTTATATATCAAGGCTCATGTTGATGGCATCCCTATAAACAGGGTAGTTCTTGATAATGGTGCAACGGTAAATCTCATTCCCTATTCATCATTAAAGAAGCTTGGCAAGTGCACTGATGACTTCATCAAGTCAGAAGTTACTGTAAGTGATTTCTCTGGCGCTATCAAGAAGACAAGAGGCATACTGCCTGCTCAGCTGACCATTGGGTAAAAAACGTCTCTCCTTGCCTTCTTTGTAGTTGATTCCTCATCAACTTACAACATGCTACTTGGTAGAGATTGGATTCACTCTAACTGGTGTGTCCCATCATCTTTACACCAACTGCTGATGTTTTGGAATGACACTGAGGTGGAAGTGGTCAAGGTAGACAATAGACCATTCAAAGTTGAATCCAATGCAGTAGATGTAAGGTTCTATGATGGAACCACTAGACCAATCAGGTTCATGGGTGATCGGTAGTCAACAATCATAAAAATAAAATCCCAACAAACTCCTAACTAAGTAAATAGGGCAAGTAGGGGTCGATCCCACAGAGAAGGGTGATAGATTTTATCCGAAAATTTAGTCCTTAAAATCTCTCAAAAACAACACAGAAAACAAAGATTGACAGAAAGCAATTAAACGGAAAACAATTAAACTAGAAAACAAAGCAAAGTAAATTAAATCTAAGTCTATAGCAGATAAGAAAGAAAACAATAATTAAGAATATACTTCTTCACCAATGGTAGAAAACAATCAAATTAATTATGGGTCCTTGATTTAAAAGATAAATTCAATATTAAATTCAAGATGATAACTGGTCTAGGGAAAACCCTAACATGCTATTTAGATAAGATTAGCCGTCAAGCCTTAAATACCCCTTTTTCCTCCTAACTAATCAATTAGCCGTCAAGCCTTAAAGATTTGCTAGGATTCAAAGCATTAAGATCAACTTTTATTAGTTCTTTCACACATGCTTAATAAATAAAACCATACAACAACCAGATAAATCTGATCACTGGCATGCAAACCCAATTAACCCGCCGTCAAGCGCGGCTAACTTGCTACACACAATCAAACTCATGCGTCAACCTTGTTGTTTGATCTAGCCAACAATCTCTCAAATTACCTCTTTAGTGGCCACATAAATCAATAAAGATCAAGATTGTAGAATTAAAACAGAGTTTAACATGCTATCTATCAAGAATAAAATACCAAATTATAAGAACAGAAATCTCACCATATTTAATTGATTGAATTCACCAAAGGATCAGAAGTATTAAGAATTTAGCTACTCATGGATTCGGGAAAATCCATGAGAGGCATAAGAGTACTTACAGGACCTTGGAGGGGCGAAATCTCATTGACAAAAACCTAGGTATGCCGCACCACCCTATAGCTAGAGAGGGTGGCGGCACCCTTTGCCTAAAAACTAGAAGAAAAACTAGAAAACAAATCTAAAGAGAATTATGTGAATTGGTGTGTAAAGGTGTGTGATTTGTGATACAGGAGGTGGCTATTTATAGTGGAACTAACCCTAAGAATTCCAATCCTAACTTGGAAAGGAGTCTAGGCCGGTTTTAGGGTCTAACTTGGACTCCAAGTTGGATTAAAAGTCTTCCTAGAGTAGAATCCAAGTCAAAATAGGATCCTGAATTTTTGCTGAATTCATGCAGAAACTTCAACGGCATTTTCGGGCTTGAAAACGGTAGAACTGGATCTTTGACTTCTAAGGAAAGTTGTAGATCTCGGAGTTAGCTTTCCAACGAGTACTCATGGGCTTCAATCGGAGGTCTGAGCAGAAAGTTATGAATTTTCTACCAAAACTGCTCCT
>AWUE01018592.1:0-24405 GCA_001974825.2 Corchorus olitorius | reverse complement strand
CTGGATCAAATTCAAAGTCTTTTATGCCACTACTTCTTGTCTTTGGCATGCAGCTTCCTAGAAAAACTCAAAAACTCAAAAGAAAATTTGTTAGTAGTAAAAGTTCTTAAACAAAATTAAAATTAAAGACAAAAAATAAAGAAAATATAAATTTTTTTTTATAATAAACACGCAGACAATTTTTTTTTTTTTTAGAAAACGCAAAACAAATAAATTAAAAACGCAAGAAAACTCTTTTTTTTATGACGCAGAAACAAATTTTTTTTTTATGACGCAAAAAGTATTTTATTTTTCGACGCAAAACACAAAACAAACTTTTTTTTTCAAAAAAACGCAAACTAAAAACGCAGAAAACAAAACAAAAATTATTATTTTTAGATTAAAACGCAGACACAAAGAGAAAATTCGCGGGATTCGTCTTCAGAAGAGTCTATTTTTCCTTCCCCTGGCAAGTACCAGAAAAAGTTACCCTTCCCCAGCAACGGCGCCAAAATATTTTGATCGGTCGTCAACAATCAATAAAATAAAATGTCAACAAACTCCTAACTAAGTAGATAGGGCAAGTAGGGGTCGATCCCACAGAGAAGGGTGATAGATTTTATCCGAAAATTTAGTCCTTAAAATCTCTCAAAAACAACACAGAAAACAGAGATTGATAGAAAGCAATTAAACAGAAAACAATTAAACTAGAAAACAAAGCAAAGTAAATTAAATCTAAGTCTATAGCAGATAAGAAAGAAAACAATAATTAAGGATATACTTCTTCACCAATGGTAGAAAACAATCAACTTAATTATGGGTCCTTGATTTAAAAGATAAATTCAATATTAAATTCAAGATGATAACTGGTCTAGGGAAAACCCTAACATGCTATTTAGATAAGATTAGCCGTCAAGTCTTAAATTACCCCTTTTTTCTCCTAACTAATCAATTAGCCGTCAAGCCTTAAAGATTTGCTAGGATTCAAAGCATTAAGATCAACTTTTATTAGTTCTTTCACACATGCTTAATAAATAAAACCATACAACAACTAGATAAATCTGATCACTGGCATGCAAACCCAATTAACCCGCCGTCAAGCGCGGCTAACTTGCTACACACAATCAAACTCATGCGTCAACCTTGTTGTTTGATCTAGCCAACAATCTCTCAAATTACCTCTTTAGTGGCCACATAAATCAATAAAGATCAAGATTGTAGAATTAAAACATAGTTTAACATGCTATCTATCAAGAATAAAATACCAAATTATAAGAACATAAATCTCACCATATTTAATTGATTGAATTCACCAAAGGATCAGAAGTATTAAGAATTTAGCTACTCATGGATTTAGGAGGCATAAGAGTACTTACAGGACCTTGGAGGGGCGAAATCTCCTTGCAAAATACCTAGGTATGCCGCACCTCCCTATGGCTATAGGAGGTGGCGCACCCTTTGCCTAAAAACTAGAAGAAAACTAGAAGAAAAGAAATTATATATGTGTGTGGTATGTAGGTGTGTGATTTGTGATAAAGGAGGTGGCTATTTATAGTGGAACTAACCCTAAGAATTCCAATCCTAACTTGGAAAGAAGTCTAGGCCGGTTTTAGGGTCTAACTTGGACTCCAAGTTGGATTAAAAGTCTTCCTAGAGTAGAATCCAAGTCAAAATAGGATCCTGAATTTTTGCTGAATTCGTGCAGAAACTTCAACGGCATTTTCGGGCTTGAAAACGGCAGAACTGGGTCTTGGACTTCAAAGAAAAGTTGTAGATCTCGGAGTTAGCTTTCCAACGAGTACTCATGGGCTTCAATCGGAGGTTTGAGCAGAAAGTTATGAATTTTCTAGCAAAACTGCTCCTGAATCCTAATCCTGTTAGGACTAGAATCGGGAATCTACGGGATTTTGATATTTCCTTGGATTTAGGAGTCATTAATTGGGATTTTAATTCCAATTAATATCTTATATGGGTTGAGTATCTTCCCATATAAATTATCCATAAATACCAAAGCTTGAGGGCTTATCCATGGCTTGTCTTCAATTAAACCTCCAATTCTTCAGTTCTTCCTCTTGAAATAAATCTTCAATGGTCTTCAAGTCTCCAATTTATCTTCAAATGGTCTTCAAACACGAACTTCGAATCTCCAAATCTATGCTCAAAATTGCTTTGCTCAAATCTGTGTAAAAAGTCATCAAAATAGCTACAAAAATAGTGAAAAATAACAATTTCTCATTTTCACATCACTTAAAGACTAAAAACACAAATATTAATAAATAGCATATAATTAAGCATAAATGGGTCTAAAAACATAGTAAAATAGGCATAAAAATAGGGTCTTTTTTAGCTCAATCAATGGGCCAGGACAAGTATGGCCGGCCATACCCTATCATCTCCACTGGAGAAGTCAAACAAGAAGCCTTGAAAGAGGTGATGGAAAATCTTGTGCGGCCTGATGCTTTGATCCCTTTCAAGCCGCTTCCATGTGCTCCAATCGTAGAGGAGATCCCATGAGTACATAACCTAGAGAGGTTGTGTTGGCCAACGACATCTTGAAAAAGTTGTCGACTTTGGCCTTAGATATGAAGCTCCAAAGCTTAGAGGACTCAGCCGCTCCATTAGCTAATGCGGCTTATCAAAGTGTAGAAGACATACAAGATGAGATCACCATCGAAGAACTTGACCATGCTCCCATGAAACTAGATGATCTCAAGGTTGAGGTACAAGATCCTCTACTTGAAGTGAATCTTGGTACTGAGGAAGAGCCTAGGTCGACTTATATAAGTCAATTGTTGGCCGAAGAAGACAAGCCACACTTTGTAGCCTTGTTAAAGGAGTATAAAGATTGTTTCACATGGGACTATAACGAAATGCCTGGCTTAAGTCGTGACTTGGTAGAGCATCGCCTCCCAATCATTGAAGGATACTGTCCCTATCAACAGCCTCCTAGAAGGATGGCAAATGATGTCATTCTGAAAGTCAAAGAGGAAGTTGAAAGACTCCTTAAAGCAGGATTGATCTGTACCGCAAGGTATGTAGAATGGATCTCAAACATAGTTCCTGTAGTAAAAAAGAACGATAAAATCAGGGTGTGTGTTGACTTTCGTAACTTGAATTCAGCCACCCCTAAAGATGAATATCCTATGCCTATTGCAGACTTACTGGTAGATGGAGCCGCCCAACATCGAGTGTTGTCCTTCATGGATGGACACAGTGGCTACAACCAGATCTATATAACAGAGGAAGATGTTCCAAAGACAGCTTTTGGCTGTCCAGGTGCAATCGTACTTTCGAATGGGTAGTCATGCCCTTTGGACTCAAAAATCCCGGTGCAACCTATCAAAGAGCAATGAATGCGATCTTCCATGACATGATTTAAAAATTCAAGGAGGTATACATAGATGATGTTGTGGTTAAGTCACATAATCACCTTGACCACATTAATCAACTAAGGCGTTCATTTGAAAGAATGAGACAACATGGCTTGAAAATGAATCCATTGAAATGTGCTTTTGGTGTTGGTGCAGGTAAGTTCCTTGGATTTTTGGTTCATCAACGAGGCATCGAGATAGACCAAAACAAGGAAAGAGCCATCATACAAGCAAAACCGCCCACCTCCAAGAAAGAGCTCCAATGCTTCCTTGGACAAGTCAACTTCCTACGAAGATTCATCTCTAACACTGCTGGTAAGACCAACGCGTTCTCACCACTGTGGAAGTTGAATGACAAGGAAGAATTTCAATGGAATGACGAACACCAAGAAGCTTTTGAGGCTATCAAGAAGTACTTAGCTTCGCCTCCTGTCTTAGTTCCTCCTAAGAAGGATAAAACCTTGTACTCGTATGTCTCAGCCACTGCATCTTCTATAGGATGTTTGTTGGCTCAGGGTTAGGAAAAGGGAAGGAACAAGCAGTGTACTATCTAAGTAGGACTCTTGCTGATGTGGAAACCAGATATAGTCCTATTGAGAAGCTTTGTTTGTCACTCTACTTTGCAGCAATAAAAATTAGACATTACATGCTCTACTTTGATGTCTGTATTATTGCCAAAACTGACATAATAAAGTATATGCTAACTCGGCCTCTCCTTAAAGGCCGATTAGGCAAATGGTGCTTAGCACTTTCTAAGTTCAGCTTCAAGTATATACCTCAGAAGGCAGTGAAAGGGCAAGCTATTGCTGACTTCCTAGCCGGCCACTCATGCTTGGACTTGGGAGAGGAAATTGAAGATATGAACTTTGTCATGGAAGTATCTTTGATACCATGGGTGCTTGAGTTTGATGGTTCCAGCATTACCAACTCAGTAGGTGCAGGAACTGTAATCACCTCACCTGATGATGACTATAAAATGATGTCATTCCACTTGGATTTTGATTGTACTAACAATCAAGCTGAGTATGAGGCACTCATCATTGGTATAGAGTTGCTCAGGGAGATGCAAGTATCTACAGTACACATCAAAGGTGATTCTTTGCTAGTAATCAACCAACTTACTTGAGAGTTCAATTGCACAAGTCCATCCTTGTTGCCCTATGATCGGTCATCAGCAATCATAAAAATAATTCCCCAAAAAATCCTAACTAGAGCAGATAGGGCAAGTAGGGGTCGATCCCACAAAGAAGGGTGTAGACTTTATCCTAAGATACAATCCTTAAAATATCTCAAAACAAAACACAGAAAACAGAGGTTGAAAGAAAGCAATTAAACAGAAAACAATTATACTAGAAAACAAAACAAAGTAAATTAAATCTAAGACTATAGCAGATAAGAAAGAAAACAATAATTAAAGCATACTTCTTCTCCAATGGTAGAAAACAATCAAATTGAATATGGGTCCTTGATTTAAAAGATGAATTCAATATTAAATCCTTGATGATAACTGGTCTAGGAAAAACCTAACATGCTATTTAGATAAGATTACCGGTTAAGGCTTAAATTACCCCTATTGTTAACTTAACAAATCAATTACTGGTTAAGGCTTAAAGATTCACCAAGCAACAAAGCATTAAGATCAACTAATTAATTAGTTCTTTCACACATGCTTAACAAGTAAAACCATACAACAATCAGATAAAATCCGATCACTGGCATGAGAAACTCATCGAAGCGAGGGTTAGTCGTCAACGATTCGCTACCAAACAATCAGACTCGAGGGTTAACTATTCCGCCTGACTTAGCAATAGATCTCTCAAATTATCAATTTATCGGCCGCATAAACCAATAAAAATCAAGGTCATGGAATAAAACAGAGTTTAACATGCTATCTATCAAAAATAAAATACCAAATTATAAGTATAGAAATCTCACCATATCAATTGATTGAAATCACCAAAGGATCAGAAGTATAAGAATTTAGCTACTCATGGATTTGGGAAAATCCATGAGCGGCATAAGAGTACCTACAGGACTAGAAGGGGCGAAAATCTCCTTGCTAAAAACCTTGGTATGCCGCACCTCCCTATGGCTATAGGGGGTGGCGGCACCCTTGCCTAAAACTAGATCTAGAAGAGAAAAATAGATCTAAAACTATAATTGTGAATTGGTGTGTGATTTGTGATACAGGAGGTGGCTATTTATAGTGGAACTAACCCTAGGAATTCCAATCCTAACTTGGAAAGGAGTCTAGGCCGGTTTTAGGGTCTAACTTGGACTCCAAGTTGGATTAAAAGTCTTCCTAGAGTAGAATCCAAGTCAAAATAGGATCCTGAATTTTTGCTGAATTCGTGTAGAAACTTCAACGGCATTTTCAGGCTTAAAAACGGCAGAACTGGGTCTTTGACTTCAAAGGAAAGTTGTAGATCTCGGAGTTAGCTTTCCAACGAGTACTCATAAGCTTCAATCGGAGGTCTGAGCAGAAAGTTATGATTTTTCTACCAAAACTGCTCCTGAATCCTAATCCTGTTAGGACTAGAATCGGGAATCTACGAGATTTTGATATTTCCTTGGATTTAGGAGTCATTAATTGGGATTTTAATTCCAATTAATATTTTATATGGGATGAGTATTTTCCCATATAAATTATCCATAAATACCAAAGTTTAAGGGCTTATCCATGGCTTGTCTTCAATTAAAGCTCCAATTCTTCAATTCTTCCTCTTGAAATAAATCTTCAAAGTCTTCAAATCTCCAATTTATCTTCAAATGGTCTTCAAACACGAACTTCGAATCTCCAAATCTATGCTCAAATCTGTGTAAAAAGTCATCAAAATAGCTCGAAAAGTAGTGAAAAATAACAATTTCTCATTTTACATCACTTAAAGACTAAAAACACAAATATTAATAAAATAACATATAATTAAGCATAAATGGGTCTAAGAACATAGTAAAATAGCCATAAAAATAGGGTTCTTTTGGCTCAATCACTCTACTATGCAGTGGTAGTGCAATTGATGGAGAAATTTGATGATGTACGAATAGAACATGTCCCCAGACATCAAAATGAGGCTGCAAATGTTGCTGCTCATCTTGCATCTGGCCTTACATTCCAAGATGATATTTGGAAGAAAGTAGTAAACGTTGAGAGGAGGAGCATGCCTTCAACCTTTACTAGGGACAATGTGTTTGAAGTATATAACATAGTACACAGACTTGACGATTGGCGCCAGCCATTCCTTGATTACCTTCAAAATCCATTAATAAAGGTTAGTAGGAGGATCATGACTTTGGCTGTGCACTACATCGTCTTAGCTGATGAGTTGTACCGAAAAGACTTAGACGGATCTTTGATGAGATGTCTAGACCATGAAGAAGCTAAGAAAGTCATTAAGGATGTACATGAAGGCTTATGTGGTGCACATCAAGCTGGAAGAAAGATGAGATGGCTAATACGCCGTCATGGATTTTATTGGCCAACCATCATGAAAGACTGCATGAAATTTGCCAAAGGTTGCCAAGCTTGTCAGAAGTATGGCCCTATCTGGAGACTTCCATCAAAAGAGCTACACTCTATAATAAAGCCTTGGCCATTCAGGGATGGGCGGTTGATCTTATTGGAAAGATCTACCCACCAGCCAAGGGAGGTGTCTGCTTTATTATAGTTGCCACAGATTACTTCACCAAGTGGGTGGAGGCAAAAACTCTGAATGGCATAGCTCATAATGACATCAACAAATTCATCAAGGAACACATCATCTATCGCTTTGGGATTCCAGAGACTCTCACTACTGATCAAGGTACCAACTTTGACGGTGAGATTAAAAGGAGTCTAGAAAGAAAATTTGGCCTAAAGTTCACTAAGTCCATGCTATACTATGCACATGCTAATGGACAGGCCGAGGCTTCAAACAAAGTGATGATAAGCATCATAGAGAAGATGATAAAAGACAAACCTGGTAAATGGGATAGTGTCTTGCCTAAGGCTCTTTGGGCATATCGAATGTCACAACGCTCAAGTACTGGTGTGAGCCCATTTAGCCTAACATATAGCCATGATGCGATGGTTCCTATTGAACTTTAGCTAAGTCAGCCAGAGTTGCATTTCAAAACAACTTGCAGGGGTATGACTACAATGATGCCATGCTCATCGAGCTTGAAGACCTTGACTCTGAAAGGTTGGATGCTTTGAATCACCTGCAAGCACAGAAAAAGAAGGCAGAAAGAAGTTATAACAAGAAAATTCGTAGACGAAGTTTCATCGAAGGCGAACTAGTATGAAAGCTTTCTTGCCTATTGGCATTAAGAAACGTGGAAAGTGGTCTCCTAAGTGGGAAGGACCATTATATATCAAGAAAGTACTTAAAAATGGTGCCTACTGGTTAGAGACCGAAGATGGTGATTCCCATAGAAAATTCATCAATGGGCGTTATTTGAAGAAGTACTATCTAACTGCATGGGAGGCAAAGTCTGATCCAAATCTTGAGTTTGACATGGAGGAGGAATTAGATAATGTGGCTATGACTCAACTCACAGCCACATGCTTCATTGAAGTATAAAAACTTACACGCTTCGTGGACTTAGCCGCCCCAATTGCGTTCTTGCGGCTTTAAAATAGAAACAAATATTTTTATTACTTGTGAAGTAATGAAAATTTCAAAATTTTGCCACTGACGCTGTGTATGGCGAAATTGAGAGTAAAAAGGACAAAATTCCATCACTAAAATTATAAAAGTGTTGTGGAATTAAACTTTTTCAAAATTTGCCCTCAGATACAAAAGGGAGAATGATGAACTCGGCCTCTTTTCTTTGTTTCTCAGCAAACTCATGACACCTCTCAAAGAAAGCTTTCTCAAGGACCCAAGGTCTTATATGACAACACTTGTTCCTTGAAAAGTGAGGAGGAGAAGGAATTTGCTGTGGAAAGCCAAGCTGTCTGCCTAGTAGAGGAGGACATTATGTTTCAAATCCAGGTTTGACTCTTCCATTTACTTCAACGCCAAAACAAAGGTCAATAGGCAGGCAGAAGTTTCTCCATGCTTGTTTCACAATATCTGCACTCTCGTCAGTAGGCGATTCTTGGAACCATGAGGGGCCAAATTGCCGCCGAGAGTATAGAAAGAACTCTTGATCTTTCAGACTCCATAAGGAGTGGAATACATTGTTCACATTATTATTGATATGAACAAGCCCACTGTACAAATCACCATAGCATCGAGTGGTGAGAGTAGTTGCATGACGAGCAGGAGACAACTGAGGAAAGTACATCCAAGCCCATACTTGAAGAATCCACAAAGGACAATGAACAACTTTGTCAACACTCTGAGTGATGTTGTACAGGCCACGGTAGAGAGTCCCAAACACAAACTAGCCAAGGGCTAATCTCTTCCTTGAGGCAATGAGCTTAGCAAGGTGAAGATACTCAACAAGGCAGACACGTGAAGGAGGACAAACAACAAACTTGCAGATCAAACAAAGCATAAAGGCCGTAATCTCTTTTGCCTCAAGGGGAGCATAGGTCGGCTTTGCATGCTCAAAAATAAATTTGCTGAAGTAGAGTTTGTCACTAAAAGGAATGGAGTAAAGCAGATCCTCGACTTCATAAAAGGAGGTGGCGCATGACACCCATTAACTATCCACAAGGAGGCTTGTGATTGCTGCTATGTCAAGAAGAGTTACTGACATTGGCCCACAGGGGAGATGGAAGTAATTCCAACATCTATTCCGAAAGGAACTGAGAGCAGCAAGCAGGGCACCATCATAAGAGAATTCTTGCTTTGATAACAAGACAAATGATAATAAGTCTTGTTCACGTAATTTTTCTTCACGATGCATGACTATTCTGTCCACCCAAGCACACCATTCCGTTGGACAATAGGCCCATGACTGGATTTTGTTAACCCACTTGCGAAAATCATAGTCATAGCCTTGAAGGGGAAGCAGACCACCTCGATGCAGAGGAAAATAGTCATTCATCTCAACTAAAGGAAGACCAGTAAAAAAAGGAGCAAGGGCAATTCTAGGAAACTCAATCGCATGATAAGACTTAGTAACAAGTTTTTTCACAAAATCAAGAGTTCTCTCCTCTTCAGAAGATGCAACAAGTTCTCCTGCAACAAAATTAACAAAGTTGTTAGTATACAATTTTTGTTAATAAGTTGGTGAAAATTAAATTTTTACCACCTTAAAATTATTCCATAATTTTTATTTTGGCAAAAATATTAATTATGGCTGCCAAAATTAATTATGTTAATATTTTTTAAGAAAATCAAATTAATTTTTGGCCTTAAAAATTAAGGCCAAAAATACTACTAGTATGCCGCCAAAGTTGCAATTTTTGCAACTAAGGCCATGGCATACTAGAATTCAAGGTTTTTGGTAAATTAAGTTTTATATATTCTTATGAAATTTAACCTAATTATGCCTAAACCTAACATTTAATTTTGGCTAAGATAATTAATTAAGCCAAAATTCCCAAAATTCCTAACCCTAAAGATCAAATTGCAAGCCACACAAGTTGTAAATTTTGCAATTAAGGGCTGCGGCTTGCTAGGGTTTGGAATCCATCAAATTAGGTCTCCATACATAGGGTTTATGACCTAATAAACCTAATTTAACCCCTGATTTTTGGCCAAAATTATCAATTTAGCCGAAACCCTAATCCTAAGGGTATAATTGAGTGCCGCCCAAGTTGCAATTTGTGCAATTTAGGCCGCGACACTTTAGGGTTTTCTAATTCTTCAAATTAAGGTTTATACTTATGGAATATAACCTAATTTGATACAATGAGCTTGACCTAACCCCCTGAATTTTCGGCCAATTTAATCAATTTGGCCAAAAATCCCAAATTTGCTTAAACCTTAGGGACTAAATTGAATGCCGCCAAAATTATGGGTAAATTTTGCAAAATAACCCGCGACATGTTAGGGGTTTTTATCCTTTTCCAATTAGGTTTAGGGTTCATCTAATCCTAACCTAATTTCATGAGGAAAACGTCAAAACCTAATCAAATTTGGCTAAATCAAAGTCCTAAGCTTAATATGATTTGTATTTTTGGCCAATTAAGGCCAAAAATTGCGATTAGGGTTTGGAAACATTAAGTCGACTATACAAGCCCCTATGTCGACCTAATTGACATGTTTTCTTGGTATTTTCTTCATGATTAATGCAGAAACATGTTAACCTAAAGATCTTTGGCAAAAACTAAGTTTTAGGCCGAAAACTATGTAGTTTTTACTAGGGTTTTTTTGCCAATTTCTTCATCAAATTGATTTGATTTTTAAATCAAATTTTTTCTCAAAATTCCAGCAGCCATATTACTCAAAATTCATCATCAAAGTTGACCTAAGCATGGCAAATTAAGCTAGGATTTGCGGCATAATGGAAATTGATGAATTTAAATTCAAAAATTGAAAGTTCATGAAGCCATTAGCTTGATTTTGTGTCGATTTGGGATCAACCACCATAGACTTGAGCTTTGGCCTTGCTTGAGTCGAATTGGGGCTGCCATCATGGGAGTTTGATCCAAATTGCTTGATCCTGACCAAAGATTTGGAAGCCTCCAAGAAGAAGGAGCTGCGACTTGAATTATTTGGCATAGGAGAAGGTTTTGGTTGATGATTTTTGTTGTTGCCTTGATCTTTGGAAGCCATTGGAGTTTGAAAAAGTTTCTATATTTTTTGGCAAAGTATGGTACCAAGAGAGGGTGTCGACGTTGGCTAGGAAAAAGAGGAAGAATTTTGGCCCAAGACCAATTTCCTTATATACAAGCTCAAATCCTTTTTAATTCAAGGACTTAAGCTTGGGGGGCATTGTTTATACCTCCATTTACAATTGAGGGTAAATTGGTTTTCACATAAATATTATTAAGATGAGTGGTCAAGATTTAATTAAAAATCCTAAAGAAGCTTGGTTTCTACACCACCCTAGTTCTGATAGAATTAGGAAAATCTTGTAATTAATTATAAGGGCTGAAATGTATTAATTATTTATTAAATAATAATTATTTTTCAGAATAATTATTATTAATATTTCCTTCTTTGTCACCCCTACCTAGGGAAGTGGCATAGAAAATCAAATAGAAGCAGTTTCCTTTAATATTGCTATCAACTAGGGAGGCAAGCAGTAAAAAAGGAAGTTGTTTACCACCTAATCATGAGATGGAAAATATCTCCTGGGCTTACATAATAAGGCTCAAAGTCGTCTCCCATGTAGAGGAGAGGCCGCCCTCTTCCCTAGGGAGAGTTATTTTTCTCTTCCTGCAGGAAGGAGGCAGAGAGCTAAAGTTTGCCAGCAAGAGAAACAACTACCTACGTGAGAGTGGCATGAGATTTTCTACCTCACACCTTCTCAACATATTCGACCTAACATGGTGGAGAAATCGCCTAGCCCTTTTCCTCTCCTCGGGAGGCAAAACTACAACTTTGCATTTTGTTCAATTAAGGACAAAATGGCAAAATTGATCAATTGAGAAAGCTAGAAGCTGCAATTTCTACCAAGGAGCATACCATGATGATCCTTGAGCTATGTAGATCATCTTGGTAAGATTTCACCTTATCCTGACATCGGTGTAAAAACTTATGCCCGATTTTCAGTTAAGGACATTTTGGGGAGTGAAACAAAGTTCACCATGAAGGGGAGCTCAAACTCACTTGGAATTTTTCCATAGTCTTATGGAGATAATCTAAGCCTACTGGTGAAATTTTGGTTTATTCCGACTTCGTTTGCAACTTCTGCATTCTTTTCAGTTAAGGACATGTGGCTTTATCACCCCGGTTTAAGCCATTTTCATAACTAAGTGTTATTTTCATGATTTGAAGAGCTAAGTATGACTAAGTAAAGATAATTTTATGGCTTTAGTGTTAAAAGTCCAAGTCGTCAGAAGGCCACTACTTAATCAAATTTGTTGATTTCAGCATAAAAGAAGCAACGAAGGCATGCTGAAGTGTGATAAGAAGAAGGGAGAATTATTCATTAGCCATCTAGGAGGAAAATTTCCATCTCCCATCCAAGAGAATGATGCCCTGTCATCCTTTCTTCCCTCTCCCCAGTAGTTGGAAGCAATCAGAAGAAGAAGGAAGCTTCACTGCACCTTCATGGGAGCTGTCATCTACCGATGAGGAATTCGCCTTCTTCAGCAAGTCAGGCCCATTAAATGCAAGACCCATGCCGCCCCCTATATAAAGGGGCCAACACCAAGGCTTCAAACTGATATCACTCATCTCACAAACCATCTCCAAGAGATATCACTCATCTCAAAAACCAGCTCCTGAAGCTACAAACTTGCTCCGCGCAAAAAACCAAGCTCCGTGCTTATTTTCTCTCAGGCTCTGCGCCTTTTTCCCTTTGTTCATCATGAGTTCTTACTCGTTCTTCAATATTTTCTTGTTTAGATCCTGTCTCAGGATACCCAAACACTCTTTTAGTGTTTTTCCCTTGTTTCAATCTTGTCTCCGGACATAAAAACACTGTACATGTGTTTCTCTCTCATCAATAACAATCAATTTGTTATTTTTCTTTCAAATCAAAAAGAGATCTCGAAGGCGCCAGTTCAGGAAGACATGATGTTGTGGATCCAATGATTTAAATGCTCCGGTGTGACTTTGATCCAGTCCCCACAAATCGCTCTGATCTTTTAATTTGCTGCTCCGCGCACCATATCTAGTTTTTACATCCTCTTTGTCAATTTCAGCAAATTGACTGGCACGCAAATCATAAAAATAAAATTCCCAACAAATTCCTAACTAAAGCAGATAGGGCAAGTAGGGGTCGAACCCACAGAGAAATAGGTTATTAATCTTTTTCTTAAAACAATTAAACAAATTAAAGAGAATTTTTATAGTGAAATTAAACCTAATCAAACTAGCAATTAAAATCAATCAAGAGAACAATCAAGAAAATTAAAGAAAACAATTAACAAGAAAGCAGTGAATAATCAAGAAAACAATTGATAAAAACCTCCAACATAGAATTAATATCCCTCTTGACAATTATAACATGGATCATTGATATCTAATAATTATGAAATCATAGAATAGCTTGTTGGAATTAATTCCTAAATCACCTTAATTAGGTAAGATTACTCGTCAAAGCTTAAATTACCCCTTTTTCCTCCTAACTAATCAATTAGCCGTCAAGCCTTAAAGATTTGTTAGGAATCAAAGCATTAAGAACTAGTAATTTATACAAGCACAAAAAGCAATTTCTCACTCAAAGTTCCTTGTCTCCCTTGGAAGGGACTTCCGTCCTCCCCCAATTGCTACAAACAACCAAGCTGAAACGTCAATCCTCGACTTGATCTAGCTAATGTTAACTTAATTTATCATGAAGGTGCCGGCTCAATCAATCAAAACAAGCAACATAGAATTAAAACAGAGATCAAAAGAATACTCTAACAATTATCATATCTAAGCACAAAATCTCACCAATATATAAGTCAAGAGATCAATTAAATTCTACATTGGAGTAAAGAAAAGGATTACTCACTCATAAATTGAGTGAGCATCCAAAGAATAAGAAGAAAAACTTATCTTATGGATGGGAAGAGAAGGGGGCGGCGGCACTAGGGCTTTTGTCCTCCAAAACTTCAACAATTCTACAAAATAATTTCTAGATCTACATGTACTAAAAACCTATACCTAAGGTGCCTATTTATAGTGGAAATAACCCTAGGAATTCCAATCCTAACTTGGAAAGAAGTCTAGGACGGTTTAAGGGTCTAACTTGGACTCCAAGTTGGATTAAAAGTCTTCCTAAAGTAGAATCCAAGTCAAAATAGGATCCTGAATTTTTGCTGAATTCGTGCAGTGACTTCGACGGAATTTTTGGGCTTGAAGATGGCAGAACTGGGTCTTGGACTTCAAAAGAAAGTTTTAGATCTCGGAGTCAGCTTTCCAACGAGTACTCATGGGCTTCAATCGGAGGTCTGAGTAGAAAGTTATGATTTTTCTACCAAAACTGCGCCTGAATCCTAATCCTGTTAGGACTAAAATCGGGAATTTACGGGATTTGGATATTTCCTTGGATTTAGCAGTCATTAATTGGGATTTTAATTCCAATTAATATTTTATATGGGCTGAGTATTTTCCCACATAAATTATCCATAAATACCAAAGCTTGAGAACTTATCCATGGCTTGTCTTCAATTAAAGCTCCAATCTTCAATCCTTGCTTCTTGAAATAATTCTTCAAAGTCTTCAAATCTCCAATTTGTCTTCAAATGGTCTTTAAACACGAACTTCGAATCTCCAAATCTATGCTCAAAATTGCTTTGCTAAAATCTTTGTAAAAAGTCATCAAAATAGCTCCAAAAGAGGTGAAAAATAACAATTTCTCAATTTCACATCATTTAAGAACTTAAAACACAATTATCATCAAAATAGCATATAATTAAGCATAAATAGATCCAAAAACATAAAAAAAATAGCCATAAAAATAGGGTTGTTTTTGGCTCAATCCAAAACTCTAGCAAGAAATTTTTGGCGCAACACAAGGATTGGACTTAGTAAAACAAGGCCCAATCCTAATGTCATCTAAACATAACAAGATACAATAAAGCCCATAATGGCCAAATTTATACATTCAAGCCCTAATTCATATCGATTGCAAGTAAGGTGATGATCTTGGAATCAATAGATGAATGCTTGCTCAAATCATCACCAAAGCTCTTCAATTGCGCATCAATGACTTTCATATCATCTAGATTAGTTCGAACAAGACCCATGAGTGCATCCTTGAACCTCTTAGCTCTTGCTCTTGTCATCGGACCAGTAGACATCTTTAATGGATCAAATGGCATCTTCTTGGTGCTTGGAACATGCTCAACGTTATCTCTTTGGTCTTCATGCTTCTCCATGCTTCCTTGCAGCCATTGCACATCCTTTCTATGCTCTCCATTGTCATCTTCAAGTCCATGATAACCCCTTGGCGCATCATCCCCTCCCCGTTGAAAATGATTTGTCCTCAAATCTGCATCACTATCAAACAAAGACAAATCAACAACATTAAAGGTAGCACAAACATTACCATACTCATTAGGAAGATCTTACTTGTATGCATTGTTGTTGATCCTCTCCAACACTTGGAATTGACCATCTGTGCGGGGTAATAGCTTAGACTTCCTCTTCTCAGGAAATCTCTCCTTCCTTAGATGCAACCAAACCCAATCTCCAGGCTCAAAGATAACTTCCTTGCGCCCCTTGTTAGGCATCTTCATGTAGTGTTGAGTCTTCTTTTCAATGTTTGCTCTAACCTTCTCATGAATTTCTCTAACATATTCGGCCTTCCTTGTACCATCCATGTCAACTTGCACACTCAAAGGTAAACTCATCAAATCCAAAGGAGTTAAAAGATTAAAACCATACACAATTTCAAAAGGTGAATAACCAGTAGTCCTATGTATGCTTCTATTATATGCAAATTCAGCATGAGGCAAACAATCCTCCCAAGTTCTTAAGTTTTTTTTAATCAAGGCTCTAAGCAAGGTAGATAAAGTCCTATTAACAACTTCAGTTTGACCATCAGTTTGAGGATGACAAGTTGTTAAAAACATCAACTTAGTACCTAACTTAGCCCACAAAGTTCTGCAAAAGTGACTTAAGAACTTAGCATCTCTATTAGAAACAATGGTTCTAGGCATCCCATGCAATCTAACAATCTCCCTAAAGAACAAGTTAGCTACATTAATGGCATCATCAGTCTTAGAACATGCAATAAAGTGTGCCATCTTAGAAAACCTATTAAATGTACCCATAAAATGTGGTTGATAGGTATCACCCTCTTTCATGTGAATTTGATGGTACCCACTCAATAACAACTCATGCTTAGAACAAGGTGGAATACACAATCTAAATTCTTTAAACAAAAATCCAGCATGCATATAATACTTTCCAAAACTAGATTTCACACATGCCTTATAGATTTCACCAAAGTAAACATCCATAGCATAGAAGTCTTTAATGTACTCAAATCCTAGAAATTTAGTCAAGTGTAGAAAGCAATACATACCTTCTTGATAGTGCATCAACCACTATATTCTCCTTATAATTAGGAAACGTAAGGATAAGTAACACACCTTCATAATTACTCAAAAGACACATTCTACAAGTTCCATCCTTCTTAGGAACAAGCGACACAGGAAAAACACATGGAGAAAGGCTTTCTCGCACATAGCCCTTTTCAAGCAACTCACCAACTTGTTTCTCCAATTCCTTAGTCTCATCAGGATTTGTCCTATATGCTGACTTATTTGGAATTTGCACCCCAGGGATGAAATCAATTTGATGTTCAATCCCTCTTATAAGTGGTAATCCACTAGGAATTTCCTCACGAAACACATTTGCAAATTCACTCAAAAGAGAAACAATATTGCTTGGAATTTTTCTAGCCAAGTTGTTAGTACCCATGAGTGTATTTCGGAACAAAAGAAAGATCAAAACAGAATTCTCATGCAAAGCACTCTTAATCTGCTCTTAGTAGCTAACATACACTCTTTAACAACATTCTTAGAACTAACTTTCTTTTCCCCTAAAACAGGTTTAGTATCATCGCAAATAACACCTAAACTAGATTCGGTTTTACTCTTCTCCTTAGCCCTAAATTAAGCCTCTAATCTAGCAAAATCATCTCTTAATTTCAATTGATCTTTTAAAGCTTCTTGAGGTGATAAATGAACTAAAGTGATAGGAAACTTACCACACATAACAGAGTACTTGTTTGTCTCACCATCATGTTGCACCTTGTTGTCATATTGCCATGGCCTCCCAAGCAACACATGAAAAGCTTGCATTGGCAAGATATCGCACAAGACATCTTTGTACCTGCCCAAAGAAAGACTAGTAACCAAAACTTGTTTGTTAACCCTAATTTCTTCTCTATCATTGAACCAACCTATGCTATAGGGTTTAGGATGCTTAGAAGTAGGTAGTTGTAACTCCTTCACCAAATAAACACTACCTATTGATACGAATCTAGTTGTTTTAGATTCAAATCTAGCCTTGAAAATCTATCAAACTCGACTTAAACTCCTTCAACTTCTCGATGAGTAGATCGATGACCTTCACAAGGTAATTCCTCCTCTTTCGTCGGCCTTAAGTCTTCAATTAGACCTGCAATTGTCAACTCAAGAACACAAGATTCACAAACAATCAAGTTATCACAACTTAATTATTTGCTAGGACTCTACAAGATTGAAGAACCCTAAGTTTTGCTCAAACTAGAACAAAGAAGCTAAGATAATCAATTTGGCTAAAAACCTCAATTTTATTAATCAACTCAACTTGTGTTTACAAGAGATATTGGACCCCTTTTATAGTAGTAGGGGGGACACAATACCCTAAATCCTAAAGCTATATGGGTAAAGGAAGGAGCAAGGAAAGATCCTACTCCTTATTCTACTAGGAAATTGAAATAAAAAAATAAACTTAAAAAAAAGGTTTTTTTCCGCAACAAGTCCTGGGCAGGAGTTGTCCAAGTCCTTGACAGGACTTGTTCTGAATTTTCTTCCGTTTTTCAACAGACCATGTCCTGGGCAGGAGTTGTCAAGTCCTGGGCAGGAGTTGTTCTGATTTTTCTTCCGTCTTTCAACAGACCAGGTCTTGGGCAGGAGTTGTCAAGTCCTGGGCAGGACTTGTCCTGTTTTTAGGCTTTAATGACAAGCAAATTAATGAGTTTTTCTTTGTTGAAATCATCTTCAAATGTCTTCAATTGAACTTCCATGGTCTTCAAGTCTTCAAGATGAGTTCGAACAAGGCCCATTAATGCATCCTTGAATTTCTTTGCTCTTTCTCTTGTCATTGGACCTATTGGCATCTTCAATGGATCAAATGGCATCTTTGGCAACTCCAATGAGCTTGAATCATCTTTGTGTGCAACTCTAGCATCTTCAAGCTCTCCATGCTTCCTTGCACTCCATGCTCATCCTCTCCATGATCTCCATAGCCCTCTTGCTGTCCTTGATAAGCCCTTAGCGCATCATCCCCTCTCCCTTGAAAAGGATTTGTCCTCAAATCTGCATCATTATCAAACAAGGATAAGTCTGAAACATTAAAAGTAGCACTTACATTGCCATATTCACTAGGAAGATCTAGCTTGTATGCATTGTTGTTGATCCTCTCCAAGACTTGGAATGGACCATCTCCACGAGGTAAGAGCTTAGACTTCCTCTTTTCAGGGAACCTTTCCATCCTTAGATGCAACCAAACCCAATCTCCAGGTTCAAAGATGACCTCCTTGCACCCCTTGTTAGTATTCTTCATGTAGTGTTGTGTTTTCTTCTCAATTTGAGCTCTAACCTTTGCATGAAGATCCCTAACATATTCGGCCTTGCTTTGCCCATCCATGTCAACTTGCACACTCAAAGGTAAACTCAACAAATCCAATGGGGTTAAAGGATTAAAGCCATACACACATTCAAAAGGTGAAAATCCAGTTGTACTATGTATGCTTCTATTGTATGCAAATTCAACATGAGGCAAACAATCCTCCCAAGTTCTTAAGTTCTTTTTAATCAATGCTCTAAGTAAGGTTGACAAAGTCCTATTAACTACTTCAGTTTGACCATCAGTTTGAGGATGACAAGTAGTTGAAAATAACAACTTAGTACCTAACTTAGCCCACAAAGTTCTCCAAAAGTGACTTAAAAACTTATCATCTCTATCACTCACAATCGACCTAAGCATTCCATGTAGTCTAACAATCTCTTTAAAGAACAAATTAGCTACATTAATGGCATCATCAGTTTTAGTGCATGCAATAAAGTGTGCCATTTTAGAAAACCTATCAACAACCACAAAGATAGAATCTTTACCTCTCCTAGAACGAGGTAATCCTAACACAAAATCCATGCTAATATGAGTCTATGGTTCATGAGGAATAGGCAAAGGAATATACAAACCATGAGGTTTAGATGTAGATTTAGCTTGCAAACAAGTAATGCAACTAGAAACATGTTTTCCTACATCATATCGCATTTTAGGCCAAAAGAAGTGTTCATGCAATATTTCATATGTTCTATCAACACCAAAGTGACCCATTAAACCTCCCTCATATGATTCCCTCACTAGCACAAAACGTAGAGAACAAGTAGGTATACACAATCTAGATTCTTTAACAAAAATCCATCATGCGTATAATACTTTCCAAAACCAGAATTCTCACATGCTTTAAACACATCACCAAAGTAAGCATCACTAGCATATAATTCCTTAATGAACTCAAATCCAAGAAATTTAGAATCAAGCATGGAAAGTAAAACATACCTCCTTGATAAAGCATCAGCTGCAACATTCTCCTTACCTTTCTTGTAGCGCACCACATATGGAAATGACTCAATGAATTCAATCCATTTAGCATGCCTCTTATTCAGCTTTTGTTGGCCCTTTAAGTACTTCAAGCTCTCATGATCCGTGTGAATCACAAACTCCTTAGGCCACAAATAATGCTGCCATGTTTGTAATGCCCTAACAAGAGCATACAACTCCTTATCATAGGTAGGATAGTTCAACGCAGCCCCATTCAACTTCTCACTAAAGTATGCCACGGGTTTCCCTCCTTGCATGAGCACTGCGCCAATACCTACACCTGAAGCATCACATTCAATCTCAAAAGTATTGTTAAAGTTAGGTAAAACAAGCAAAGGAGCATTAGTTAATTTGTCCTTCAAAGTCTCAAATGCTTCTTGTTGCTCTTTTCCCCACTTGAATGGTGCATTCTTCTTCATCACACTAGTAATAGGGGCGGCTAAGGTGCTAAAATCCTTAACAAACCTCCTATAGAACCCAGCTAAGCCATGGAAGGATCTCACTTGACCAACGTTGGTGGGTGTTGGCCAATCTTTGATGGCTTTGATCTTCTCCTCATCAACATGTATACCTTGCGCAGAAACCACAAAACCAAGAAAAACAAGCTTGTTTGTGCAAAAGGTGCACTTCTTAAGGTTAGCATACAACTTCTCAACCCTAAGTACATCTAAAACACATCTCAAATGCTCAATGTGTTCCTCTAAGTTGCGGCTATACACAAGTATATCATCAAAATAAACAACAACAAACTTTCCAATATAAGCTCTTAAAACATGATTCATTAACCTCATGAAAGTACTAGGTGCATTAGTTAATCCAAAAGGCATAACTAACCATTCATACAATCCTAACTTAGTTTTAAAAGCAGTTTTCCATTCATCACCCTCTTTCATGCGAATTTGATGATACCCACTCTTAAGATCAATCTTTGAAAATAAGCAAGAACCATGCAGTTCATCAAGCATATCATCTAATCTAGGAATAGGGTGACGATACTTAACTGTTATGTTGTTTATTGCCCTACAATCAACACACATTCTCCAAGTTCCATCCTTCTTAGGAACTAGCAAAACTGGAACTGCACATGGAGAAAGACTCTCACGCACATAACCCTTTTCTAGCAACTCTCTAACTTGTTTCTCCAACTCCTTTGTTTCATCAGGATTTGTCCTATATGCTGGCTTGTTTGGAATTTGTGCCCCAGGGATGAAGTCAATTTGATGTTCAATCCCTCTAATTGGTGGTAAACCACTAGGAATCTCCTCAGGAAACAAATCTGCAAACTCATCAGAGAAACAATGTTGCTTGGAAGTTCTCCAGCCAAGTTGTTAGTGCTCACAAGTGTATTTTTAAGCAAAAGTAAGAATAAAACAGAATTATCTTTCAAAGCATTCTTAATCTCACTCTTAGAAGCTAACATACACCCTTTAACAACTTTTTTAGAACTATCAACCAAAACAGCCTTGTTTTCAACACAATTAGAACTAGAATTAGCATGCTTTATCTTTTCTTGAGCCCTATATTCAGATTTTAATTTAGCAAAATCATCCCTCAATTTCAATTGATCTTTTAAAGCTTTTTGAGGTGATAAAGGAATTAAAGTAAAATGTTTCTTACCACACATGAAAGTATTTCAATTGGCCTCACCATCATGATGTACCTTGTTGTCGAATTGCCATGGTCGACCAAGTAGTACATGACATGCTTGCATTGGTAGAACATCACACAAAACATCTTCTTTGTACCTGCCCAAAGAAAGAGAAACTAAAGCTTGTTTGTTAACCCTAATCTCCTCTCTATCATTGAACCAACCTAAACTATAGGGTTTTGGATGTTTGGTAGTGGGTAGTTGCAACTCATTCACCAAGTATACACTAGCTATGTTTGTACAACTTCCACCATCAATGATCACACTACTAGGCTTCCCATTCACATACATCCTAGTATGAAACAAGTTTTCTCTTTGATTGTGCACATCTTCTTTCACAAAAGCACTCAAAGTCTTTCTAACAACCAAATTCTTAAGTGCATATCCCTTAGTTTCATCATCACTCTCTTCTTACGCAGACTCCTCCTCATCATCCCCATCACCACTTGAACCCAAATTGAATTCCTCATCTTCACTCACTATCTCACCATGATCATTAAGATACATCAGCTTCTTATTGACACAATCTTTGGCATAATGACCATATCCTTGACACTTAAAACACTTAACATGAGATTTAGAGGAAGAACTAGATGAAGGTTTAGAATCGGATTTAGGACTTACTCCCTTTTGTTGCGCAACGTCCTTCTCTTTGGAAGATTTCTCATCCTTCTTGATCAGAGTTTTCCATGAGTTTGATGATGAAAATCCTTTTTTTGCGCCACTCCTCTTAACTTGTCCCTCGGCCTTCAAAGCTTGTTGTAACAAGTCCTCAACATCAAAATATTGTTGCATCTCCACAATATCATGAATCTCTCTATTTAACCCCGCAAGAAACCTAGCCATGGTGGCTTGTGTTGGTTCCTCAATTTCGGCTCTGGACATCAACAACATCATCTCTGAGTAGTACTCATCAACACTCTTAGACCCTTGCCTCAAGGTTTGCAAACTTTGGTAAAGGAAGTTGATGTAGTAGCTTGGCACAAATCTCTTTCTCATGACACTCTTCAATTCCGCCCAAGTATCTATAAGTCTCTCCAAATTTCTTCTCCTTGACTGCACCAATTGATTATACCAATTCAAAGCATTCTCAACAAATTCAAGGATAGCAATTTGTACCTTCTTAGATTCGGCATAGGGGTGATAATCAAAATACATGTCTAGCTTTGACTCCCAGTCCAAGTAATTTGAAGGTGTCCCTCTCCCATTGAACTTTGGGATTTTGTATTTGATGTTGTCCTTAATCTCCTCCCTTGGTTCACCTCTCCTAGGCCGCAAGTTGTCATTGTAGGCTTGACCTCCAAGTTCTTGTTGCCTTAATCTTTCCATTGGATCAAGTCTCCTAGCAATTTGCCTTTGAAGTTGTTGTTGTTGATCCCTTTGTTCATTGTTTGGTGCGACATGGTTCTCCCTTTGTTGAGGTGGTGGCTCTTGTTGGTTTCGAACCTCCACGGCATCTAATCTTGTTGTGATAGTGCCTAATTGTTGCAAGATAGCTTGCAACGAGGTAGCCACATCATTGGCTTGATTTTGATCTCCCATTGTACCTACACACAAAGAAAAGTTAGTAATAAAAATCCTCACTAGTGTGTGTGTGCTTTACCTTTGTTGTGCTCTCGTGTTTGGCACTCAACCTATGGATTGGCGATCCACTACTCTCTTAATGATCTCACAAGATTATGCCTTTTTCTAGCCTCAATAGGCCTAATAAGAGCAAATTGTTAGAGCCTTCTTTCTTCTCGTGACCTACTTGAGGAACAAACAATTAAGAGCAATAACTTGAGTGAATCAAAAGAAAAGTGTTCTTTATGCAATCCAAACAACCTTTTGTCTCCCAAACTTGCTGCACAAAACACAATCAACACAAATCAATCAATTTAATCAAAAGAAAACCCTAGTACCACTTAGATCCAATTTTAAACCACTTGTATCCAATAGGGCTTTGATTCCAAAATTCTGCAAAACAAACTTCAATTCACAGCAAAAGCAACCCAAGAAACTCAAACAAACAATCAATTAGGGTTAGATGCAATCAATTGAACCAATTGCAAAAAGAAAACCCTAATCCCCAATATACCCGGATAAGAACCCTAGATCAAAATTTCGGCAGACACCACAGATTTTTGTGATTTTTTTCAGTATTTTTCCCAGAAAGATCACATTAAAATAAGTCTAGATCTCAAATTTCAAAGCTTTCCGAGTTCAAACGAAGCCAGAATAAATTTCACAAGATTCTGGTCGAAATTTTTTTATTTTTATTTTTTTGAAATATTTTTCGATTAAACTACAAGGTATGAGGACTCCAAATCTGAAATTTCAAAGCAATTGGAGTTAGTATGAAGCCACAATAAATTTTGGAATTTTCGAAATTTTTGGATCTTGAAAATTGAAAGTTGCGATATGAACTTTGATGAATGAGATGGATGAAAAACTTGATGATAGATGAATAGAAGGATAGATTTACCGATTGAAGATGACAACCTATGCTCTGATTACCAATTGATACGAATCTAGTTGTTTTAGATTCAAATCTAGCCTTGAAAATCTATCAAACTCGACTTGAACTCCTTCAACTTCTAGATGAGTAGATCGATGACCTTCATAAGGTGATTCCTCCTCTTTCGTCGGCCTTAAGTCTTCAATTAGACCTGCAATTGTCAACTCAAGAACACAAGATTCACAAACAATCAAGTTATCACAACTTAATTATTTGCTAGGACTCTACAAGATTGAAGAACCCTAAGTTTTGCTCAAACTAGAACAAAGATGCTAAGATAATCAATTTGGGTGAAAACCTCAATTTATTAATCAACTCAACTTGTGTTTACAAGAGATATTGGACCCCTTTTATAGTAGTAGGGGGGACACAATACCCTAAATCCTAAAGCTTTATGGGTAAAGGAAGGAGCAAGGAAAGATCCTACTCCTTATTCTACTAGGAAATTGAAATAACAAAATAAACTTAAAAAAAGGTTTTTTTCCGCAACAAGTCCTGGGCAGGAGTTGTCGAAGTCCTTGACAAGACTTGTTCTGAATTTTCTTCCGTTTTTCAACAGACCAAGTCCTGGGCAGGAGTTGTCAAGTCCTGGGCAGGAGTTGTTCTGATTTT
>AWUE01018590.1:0-11721 GCA_001974825.2 Corchorus olitorius | reverse complement strand
GTTAACATTCTTCATGTAGTGTTGTGTTTTCTTCTCAATTTGAGCTCTAACTTTTGCATGAAGATCCATAACATATTCGGCCTTGCTTTGCCCATCCATGTCAACTTGCACACTCAAAGGTAAACTCAACAAATCCAATGAGGTTAAAGGATTAAAGCCATACACACATTGAAAAGGTGAAAATCCAATTGTACTATGTATGCTTCTATTGTATGCAAATTCAACATGAGGCAAACAATCTTCTCAAGTTCTTAAGTTGTTTTTAATCAATGCTCTAAGTAAGGTTGACAAAGTCCTATTAACTACTTCAGTTTGACCATCAGTTTGAGGATGACAAGTAGTTGAAAATAACAACTTAGTACCTAACTTAGCCCACAAAGTTCTCCAAAAGTGACTTAAGAACTTAGCATCTCTATCACTCACAATCCTCCTAGGCATTCCATGTAGTCTAACAATCTCTTTAAAGAACAAATTAGCTACATTAATGGCATCATCAGTTTTAGTGCATGCAATAAAGTGTGCCATCTTAGAAAACCTATCAACAACCACAAAGATAGAATCTTTACCTCTCCTAGAACGAGGTAATCCTAAAACAAAATCCATGCTAATATGAGTCCATGGTTCATGAGGAATAGGCAAAGGAGTATACAAACTATGAGGTTTAGATGTAGATTTAGCTTGCAAACAAGTAATGCAACTAGAAACATGCTTTCTTACATCATATCGCATCTTAGGCCAAAAGAAGTGTTCATGTAATATCTCATATGTTCTATCAACACCAAAGTGACCCATTAAACCACCCTCATGCGATTCCCTCACAAGCACAAAACGCAAAGAACAAGTAGGTATACACAATCTAGATTCTTTAAACAAAAATCCATCATGCTTATAATACTTCCCAAATCCAGAATTCTCACATGCTTTAAACACATCACTAAAGTAAGCATCACTAGCATATAAGTCTTTAATAAACTCAAATCCAAGAAACTTAGAATCAAGCATGGAAAGTAAAACATACCTCCTTGATAAAGCATCAGCTACAACATTCTCCTTACCTTTCTTGTAGCGCACCACATATGGAAAGGATTCAATGAACTCAATCCACTTAGCATGCCTCTTATTCAGCTTTTGTTGGCCCTTTAAGTACTTTAAGCTCTCATGATCCGTATGAATCACAAACTCCTTAGGCCACAAATAATGCTGCCATGTTTGTAATGCCCTAACAAGAGCATACAACTCCTTATCATAGGTAGGATAGTTCAACGCAGCCCCATTCAACTTCTCACTAAAGTATGCCACGGGTTTCCCTCCTTGCATGAGCACTGCACCAATACCTACACCTGAAGCATCACATTCAATCTCAAAAGTATTGTTAAAGTTAGGTAAAACAAGCAAAGGAGCATTAGTTAATTTGTCCTTCAAAGTCTCAAATGCTTCTTGTTGCTCTTTTCCCCACTTGAATGGTGCATTTTTCTTCATCACACTAGTAATAGGGGCGGCTAAGGTGCTAAAATCCTTAACAAACCTCCTATAGAATCCGGCCAAGCCATGGAAGGATCTCACTTGACCAATGTTGGTGGGGGTTGGCCAATCCTTGATGGCTTTGATCTTCTCCTCATCAACATGTATACCTTGCGCAGAAACCACAAAACCAAGAAAAACAAGCTTGTTTGTGCAAAAGATGCACTTCTTAAGGTTAGCATACAACTTCTCAACCCTAAGTACATCTAAAACACATCTCAAATGCTCAATATATTCCTCTAAGTTGCGGCTATACACAAGTATATCATCAAAATAAACAACAACAAACTTTCCAATATAAGCTCTTAAAACATGATTCATTAATCTCATGAAAGTACTAGGTGCATTAGTTAATCCAAAAGGCATAACTAACCATTCATACAATCCTAACTTAGTTTTAAAAGCAGTTTTCCATTCATCACCCTCTTTCATGCGAATTTGATGATATCTACTCTTAAGTTCAATCTTCGAAAATAGCAAGACCATGCAATTCATCAAGCATATCATCTAATCTAGGAATAGGGTGGCGATACTTAACTGTTATGTTGTTTATTGCCCTACAATCAACACACATTCTCCAAGTTCCATCCTTCTTAGGAACAAGTAAAACTGGAACTGCACATGGAGAAAGACTCTCGCGCACATAGCCCTTTTCTAGCAACTCTCCAACTTGTTTCTCCAACTCCTTTGTTTCATCAGGGTTTGTCCTATATGCTGGCTTTGTTTCGAATTTGCGCCCCAGGGATGAAGTCAATTTGATGTTCAATCCCTCTAATTGGTGGTAGACCACTAGGAATCTCCTCAGGAAACAAATCTGCATAATCACTCAAAAGAGAAACAATGTTGCTTGGAAGCTCTCCATCCAAGTTGTTAGTAGCAACAAGTGTATTTTTAAGCATAAGCAAGATCAAAACTGAGTTATTATTCAAAACATTCTTAATCTCACTCTTAGTAGCTAACATACACTCTTTAACAACTTTCTTAGAACCATCAACCAAAACAGCCTTGTTTTCAAAACAATTAGAACTAGAATTAACATGCTTTATCTTTTCTTGAGCCCTATATTCAGATTCTAATTTAGCAAAATCATCCCTCAATTTCAATTGATCTTTTAAAGCTTCTTGAGGTGATAAAGGAATTAAAGTAAAAGGCTTCTTACCACACATGAAAATATATTGATTGGCCTCACCGTCATGATGTACCTTGTTGTCAAATTGCCATGGTCGACCAAGTAGTACATGACATGCTTGCATTGGTAGAACGTCACACAAAACATCCTCATTGTACCTGCCCAAAGAAAGAGAAACTTAAACTTGTTTGTTAACCCTAATCTCCTCTCTATCATTGAACCAACCTAAACTATAGGGTTTTGGGTGTTTGGTAGTGGGTAGTTGCAACTCATTCACCAAGTAAACACTAGCTATGTTTGTACAACTTCCACCATCAATGATCACACTACTAGGCTTTCCATTCGCATACATCCTAGTATGGAACAAATTCTCCCTTAGAACATCCCCTTTTACATAGGCACTCAAAGTTCTCCTATCAACCAAACTAAGTGGAGCTTGTTGATTTTGTGCTTTAGCCATAGTTTCCATCCTTGCATCCATGGCATCTAATCTTTGCATAAGTGTTTGCATCATGGTAACCAAGTCATTGTTTTGATTTTGATCTCCCATTGTACCTACACACAAAGAAAGATTAGTAATAAAGATTCTCACTAGTGTGTGTGTGCTTTACCTTTGTTGTGCTCTCGTGTTTGTACTCAACCTATGGATTGGCGATCCACTACTCTCTTAATGATATCACAAGATTATGCCTTTTTCTAGCTTCAATAGGCCTAATAAGAGCAAATTTGTTAGAGTCTTCTTTCTTCTCGTGACCTATTTGAGGAACAAACAATTAAGAGCAATAACTTGAGTGAATCAAAAGAAAAAGTGTTCTTTATACAATCCAAACAACCTTTTGTCTCCCAAACTTGCTGCACAAAACACAAACAACACAAATCAATCAATTTAATCAATTATAAACCCTAGTACCACTTAGATCCAATTTTGTACCACTTGTCTCCAATAGGGTTTAAACCTGAAATTCTTCAAATTAGATTTCAATTCACAGCAAAAGCAACCCAAGAATCTCAAACAAACAATCAATTAGGGTTAATTGCAATCAAATCAAACAATTGCAAAAGCAAAACCCTAATCCCCAATATACCCGGATAAGAACCCAAGGTCAAAATTGCGGCAGACACACAAGATTTTTTTGATTTTTTTCAGTATTTTTCCCAGAAAGACCACACTAAAAGAAGTCTAGATCTCAAATTTCAAAACTTTCTGAGTTCAAACGAAGCCAGAATAAATTTTACAAGATTCTGGTCGAAAATTTTTTAAAATTTTTTTTTATTTTTGAAATATTTTTCGATTAAACTACAAGGTATGAAGACTCCAAATCTGAAATTTCAAAGCAATTGGAGTTAGTATGAAGCCACAATAAATTTTTGAATTTTCGGAATTTATGGATCTTGAAAATTGAAAGTTGCGATATGAACTTTGATGAATGAGATAGATGAAAAACTTGATGATAGATGAATAGAAGGATAGATTTACCGATTGAAGATGACAACCTATGCTCTGATTACCAATTGATACGAATCTAGTTGTTTTAGATTCAAATCTAGCCTTGAAAATCTATCAAACTCGACTTGAACTCCTTCAACTTCTAGATGAGTAGATCGATGACCTTCACAAGGTGATTCCTCCTCTTTCGCCAGCCTTAAGTCTTCAATTAGACCTGCAATTGTAAACTCAAGAACACAAGATTCACAAACAATCAAGTTATCACAACTTAATTATTTGCTAGGACTCTACAAGATTGAAGAACCCTAAGTTTTGCTCAAACTAGAACAAAGATGCTAAGATAATCAATTTGGGTGAAAACCTCAATTTATTAATCAACTCAACTTGTGTTTACAAGAGATATTGGACCCCCTTTTATAGTAGTAGGGGGGCACACAATACCCTAAATCCTAAAGCTTTATGGGTAAAGGAAGGAGCAAGGAAAGATCCTACTCCTTATTCTACTAGGAAATTGAAATACAAAATAAACTTAAAAAAAGGGTTTTTTTCCCGCAACAAGTCCTGGGCAGGAGTTGTCGAAGTCCTTGACAAGACTTGTTCTGAATTTTCTTCCGTTTTTCAACAGACCAAGTCCTGGGCAGGAGTTGTCAAGTCCTGGGCAGGAGTTGTTCTGATTTTTCTTCCGTCTTTCAACAGACCAGGTCCTGGGCAGGACTTGTCCTGTTTTTAGGCTTCAATGACAAACAAATTAATGAGTTTTTCTTTGTTGAAATCATCTTCAAATGTCTTCAATTAAACTTCAATGGTCTTCAAGTCTTCAAGATGAGTTCGAACAAGGCCCATTAATGCATCCTTGAATTTCTTTGCTCTTGCTCTTGTCATTGGACCTATTGACATCTTCAATGGATCAAAGGGCATCTTTGACAACTCCAATGAGCTTGAATCATTTTGTGTGTAACTCTAGCATCTTCAAGCTTCTCCATGCTTCCTTGCACTCCATGCTCATCCTCTCCATGATCTCCATAACCCTCTTGATGTCCTTGATAAGCCCTTAGTGCATCAGTTCTTATTGCCTGGTCTGTTCGATTTTTTGTTTTGATGTGTCTCTCTACTTGTGTTTGCAGCTTAATGCATCTAGGATCAAATAAATAAACTTAATGTTTTTTCCTCATTTTCCACCCTTAAATTATGTCTCAAATAGTTTTTCAAGGGTTCGAAATCCTAGATTCATGTCTTAAGAAAGAGTGATAATTATTAGGCCAGGCTTTGGTTGTTTGAATCTTATGGTGAATATTCAAGTAGATGTGTTGAAAAAGGGTAAAACCTGAGTAAGCTCCCTTAAATCATTTGATTTGGTTCAAATGAATATAAGCTTAGTAAAATTGTTAGAATCTGATGTGTACATTCATCAGGTGTGTGCTAGCTTAACTTAGGGGAGAAAATGGAGGAACCTTCCTAAGTACTCCAATCATGCGCTAGCTTAACTCAATGGAAGTGGATTCTTCGTGATATATTAAATAAATCAAAAATGTCAATTTTTTTTAGCTATATATATGTTTTGTTTTTTGTTAGTTATGTATGGATTTTCGATTTAGATTTGACTCTAATTCTGCTGCTAATTTGCCTTCAACTAACAGCAGCAATGGCTCCATTTATCAACAATATCATTAGCGGCCTCCTCCTGCAGCTACTAAGAAGAAAAGAGACCTTCCAGCAGGAACTCCAGGTAAATAAAGAGGGCTTTGCTTATTGTATCTTTTGCTTTGAAATTATTATATTGAGGGTATTAGGTTTGTTTGAAAGAGAGTATCAGTCAGTTAATACTTAGGTATTACAATCATTGCAGGGGATACTGTTGAAGCTTGACATCACTCCCTTTTTTCTCCTTTGTTTCGTTTATTAACTGTTTCAAGTAGAGGGAATCACACATAATCCTGCCCATGGAATTTATATACTTTCCCTCTCTCTTTCTCTCCTTTTTTTTCACATTTCATTTTTTTTTATCAAATTTGCGTGTCTCCTAATTGAAAGTTTTGATTGTTTTCTCCTTTATTCTTTTGATGATAATATATATTGGATATGGATATGAAATTTAGTTGTTTTATTCATTAATTAATTATTTCAGCATAATATGAAACAAAGCAATTATAGTTGCAGATGAAGGAGTTCCTATAAGATTTCTTATCTCTCAATTGCATAGCTTTTTGTACGGAGCATAGGATGCATATTTGCAGAAATGAGTAATGGAAAACCGTTGTTTACTTGGAAAAAGTCTCGCGCGGGGTGCACTGATTGGATCTTATGATTCATATCTTGATACTTGTCCTTATGAATCCATTTCAAAGTTGGAGGTATGCTTCTCAATGGAGGTTGACTAAAGTTTTTCACTAGGTGAATTGAGATCGGTTATTTAGTGAGAGAATTGAAGGATCACTTAGATCACTTATGATTCATATTTAGTGAGGTATGCTCCTCTTTTGTTTTCTTTGTTGTCTTCATTGATTTGTTACCAGAAGATTGGAGAGAACTCTTTGTGTTCAAGGATGGTCATTGCATAACCTCACTCTGTAAAACGTTTGACATCAGGATCTCTGTTAGAAACTTAAGATGACCAAGCTCCTGGACTTTTTTACCAAAATCAAAAGGCTGAAGCAGCAACTTCTTATGTTTGAGAGGCTAACAGAAAAGCGGGAAAGTGGAGATGATGTCAAAAGCGACGACGATGGGATAAAACTCATGAAAGGCATTTTAATGTTAATATCTTTGCTAAATAAACAAGACAACTGCTACTAATCTCTTCAGTGGAAGACTGATGATCTCTGTAAGCGAATGGTAGGCTGAGACTAATTCCTCCACCTTTCTCCCATATACAGAACTTTCTTAGATTTTTCTTTATATTAACCTCATCATACTCTTCAATTTGATGTTATTGTTAAATTTCTATATTATTTAATTCAATCTTTATTTTTTATTATTTAGTGAGTTTAAGTCATGACCTTTTTCATCACTACGTGCGAGTTGTCTGCTCCTTGGCCATAGAAGATCCGCCGGATTCCTCCTACTCTTCTTCTTCATTTCCAGGTCGGTATTTAATGGTTCACCTGCATTTCCCCCCTTCTATGTTTTAGTCAGTCGCAAGCTTATTAATGTGAAAAAGAAAAATATTTGCAGACCACATTAGTTTCATCAAAGAAGTGCCTGCAACTCAACTTCCTCAGGCATCTCTCTCAGCTCTGTGAAATACTCCATCTAAGAGGTACATTTTTTTACTTTGTGTTTGAAAGGAAGTACAATATCTCTTCATCAACCAGTTTATTTTATTTTCACTTTCAATTTTCATATATATCAGGTTTTTTGTTGCCTTAATGCCCCGTTACTAAATAAGATTAATTATTACTCTCTTCCATGATGAATTCGATTCAATGCCCATGATTTGATTACTAAAATTAAGGCTTAATGGTTGGAAGATTAAGAGCTGCTAAAGTTCCCATGTTGCCTCTTTCTAAACTTAATTAACTGGCAATAATATTCCCATTGCATGTTGAATTTGATGTCATTTATTATCCTTAGTGATTTGTATTGGAGCAAAATTTCAAGTAGTTCTCTAAAATCCTCCTATTGAAATGAATGTATTGCTTTTAACATAAAATAAAATTTCGGGTTGAGGGAAAACTGATAAATCCACCTGTTAAAATATTTACTAATAAATCCTCCTATTGACAATTTTGTGAAATTTGACCTGTACCCATCAAACTCACCACCAATTTCTAAACTTCTCTTACTTACCAAAGTTATTGGTCAGATTTTCAGTATTGTTGTATAAATACCAGGCTCAAACTGCTGTATAAATGCCAGGCTCTGGTCTTTGTCTTTATTTCAGTAATTATGGTTGTGCATACAGTTTGAGCCCCTGCTATCCAAAAAATATATATATTCTTACCGCAAACATGTGTTTGGTGATTGCATTTGTTTTCAAACAAAGATGGTGTTCTTCATCAAACTTGTGGTAAAGGTTACATTGACATGTCAACAGTGGATCCGAACACTTATTGCAAAATCAGTGAGGTTGGCTGATCATCTTTTGTATTTGAAGGTGCTTTTCTAATCTTTTAAACTTGGGAAATGGTAAGGGTCTTCTGTTGAGATGTAGCAATTTTGTGGAACATTAGGATAATAGGTAAATATTGTCATATCTTTATTAGTATGGCAACTGTCATCTAGGAATTGTTATCATCCTGTTGAGAAAGTGGGAGATTTCTCCTTAACAAGCATAAAAGAGATTATCCATCTCAAAGTTTAATAGTGGCTTAAACCTTTTTCGTATGTCTTTTCAGATTTGCAGGTTCTTGGAGGCGTACCCCTTAATCTAAAAAAGTACATTATTATGTTGATTAAATGGTGCATGGAAAGATACCATTGATTGTTGAAATGGTGTCATGTGAAAGTGAACCATTATGTTGAAGGTCCTTTCAAGAAGATTCTATTAACATAAATTTTTATTAACTATTATTTAGTGATTTACTAATCACGAATGAATTTATTTGTGCATATCTTACTTCCTTGGGATATCTACATCTACAGGCAATTACATCCAATGGCGTTCGCTTTCACCCCAAGTCAAAATATCTGGCTTCATCCTTGCCGAAGAGGCCAAATGCAAAACGAACAAGTGACACCCAGTAGAATCAAAGGGTTTCGTAATCCACTAATAATAATAAATAATATTTTTAATTATTTAATTAGTTCTTTCACACATGCTTAACAAATAAAACCATACAACAATCAGATAAAATCCGATCATTGGCATGAGAAACTCATCGAAGCGAGGTTAGTCGTCAACGATTTGCTACCAAACAATCAGACTCGAGGGTTAACTGTACCGCCTGACTTAGCAATAGATCTCTCAAATTATCAGTTTATCGGCCGCATAAACCAATAAAAATCAAGGTCATGGAATAAAACAGAGTTTAACATGCTATCTATCAAAAATAAAATACCAAATTATAAGTATAGAAATTTCACCATATTAATCGATTGAATTCACCAAAGGATTAGAAGTATAAGAATTTAGCTACTCATGGATTTGGGAAAATCCATGAGCGGCATAAGAGTACTTACAGAACTAGAAGGGGCGAAAATCTCCTTGACAAAATAACTAGAGTTGCCGCACCTCCCTATGGCTATAGGGGGTGGCGGCACCCTTGCCTAAAACTAAAAAAATAAATCTAAAAGAATTATGTGAAGGTATGTGATTTGTGTTACAGGAGGTGGCTATTTATAGTGGAAAATAACCCTAGGAATTCCAATCCTAACTTGGAAAGGAGTCTAGGACGGTTTAGGGTCTAACTTGGAGTCCAAGTTAGATTAAAAGTCATCCTAGAGTAGAATCCAAGTTAAAATAGGATCTTGAAATTTTGCTGAACTCATGCAGGAACTTCGACGGCATTTTTGGGCTTGAAAACGGCAGAACTGGGTCTTGGACTCCAAAGAAAAGTTGTAGATCTCGGAGTTAGCTTTTCAACGAGTACTCATGGGCTTCAATCGGAGGTTTGAGCAGAAAGTTATGATTTTTCTACCAAAACTGCACCTGAATCCTAATCCTATTAGGACTAGAATCGGGAATCTACGGGATTTGGATATTTCCTTGGATTTAGGAGTCGTTAATTGGGATTTTAATTCCAATTAATATCTTATATGGGCTGAGTATTTTCCCATATAAATTATCCATAAATACCAAAGTTTAAGAGTTTATCCATGGCTTGTCTTCAATTAGAGCTCCAATTCTTCAATTCTTCCTCTTGAAATAAATCTTCTAAGTCTTCAAATCTCCAAATAAGTCTTCAATGAGTCTTCAAACACGAACTTTGAATCTCCAAATCTATGTTCAAAATTACTTTGCTCAAATCTGTGTAAAAAGTCATCAAAATAGCTCCAAAAGTAGTGAAAAATAACAATTTCTTAATTTCACATCACTTAAAGACTAAAAACACAAATATTAATAAAATAGCATATAATTAAGCATAAATGGGTCTAAAAACATAGTAAAATAGCCATAAAAATAGGGTCTAATTTAGCTCAATCATATTTCCCCCACACTAAATCTTTGCTAGTCCCTAGCAAACTAGTGTAGAAAACTATGAAAATCACTAAATTCGAACACCTAAAAACAATCATATAATCCTAAACTAATGCAAATCAAAATTCCATTTTAATTTAAACTTTTCAAAAACTTTGAATGCATACACATATTAAGGATCGACATAATTATGAAATCAAAATAACAAAGAATCATAAGAGCACTCAATTCAAAAGATCAACAAATAGCAAACATCTTTATTCTTAAGTAACCATAATTAAAGTAGTTCTAATCACTTACCATTCATTACATCCTATAACTACTTCTTTCCATAAGCTTATGTCTTCATCTTTATCTCCATTACTCAAAGGAATGCATATCACAGATACAAAATCAAGGGTTTTCGTGTGGGTTATAATAGATTTTTAAAGGGTAATTGATTTTTAGAAAATTGAGGTTATTAACCTCGAAGTGTTCATGATTTGGGGTTACTAACTCCCATTTTTGAGGCTACTAGCACTCTAGAAGGACTCCTCCTTTTTATTTATTTTTTTTCAGAGGGACAATATTTCTGCAATTTCATGCCTCTTATCCTCTTTCCAAGGGTTACTAACTCCTTTTGTTAAAGAAAAGAGTGACAACAATGGATTAAATTTTTTTTTTATAAAGTATGCAAAATACCTCTTCTCCTCTTGCATGAAAGCACTTCTTTTTGAAAAAGATTTTTTTTTAATAACCCTTTTATATAAGTAGTCCCCCACACTTGTTCTTGACATATCCATAACATACTTTCATAATTGTAATTTCAATAAAAATTAAACATAAGTTCTAGAAATAGGCACTCATAGAAATAATGAACAATATGCTTTTATCACAAACTTCAATTATACCTAATTCTAAGAAATCAGATATCATGCTATAAATCAATCAATCAAATAAAACTTTCTTAAAATTCTAAGTATTAATCAATCATAATCAAATAAATTCAATTAATATATGCAAAATTTTCAAAATTTTCGAAAAAATTATGGCATATTAAGATTATGATGCATGCAGACTCTCTATTAAACTAGACTCTCTCCCCCACACTGAAAAGACACATTGTCCTCAATGTGGAAACACATATGAGATGAACACAAACAATTAATATTATGCATGCTCATGTGGTGTATTTAAATGCATGAAATAAAAACTAACACTAACAATTAATTCACATCAAAGAACAGGCAAGCAATCAAAGCAATAAATCAAGACAAAGTAATGCAAGGAAAATTAAAAAGATAGGGTTAAAGAAAGCTTCTCTGTTTGTAGGCATAAGCTCCATCATTGCTTCTGAAACTGGACTCCTTTCGTATTCATCTTGCAATCATCCAAATTAAGCTCCATTTGCTCTCCTTCGGTTCTTCATGTAAAATCATTGGGTTGCCTCCCAATAAGCGCTTTTCTTTAAGGTCTTGGGCTAGACTGCCTTAAAGAAATTATTCTTCAAGGGTGAAGGAATTATGGATATATTCCTTCAACAAGTCCACAATGATTTTAAGAGTATCA
>AWUE01018589.1:0-28679 GCA_001974825.2 Corchorus olitorius | reverse complement strand
CTTTGAGTCCTAATCCTCCATAGAAGATTTGGATTAGAATTCTTTTATTAAATCCATGTTGAGGGCAATCGATACACAACTTCTTAAATCTCCCGCAAAATTGGTGGAAATTCTCGTTGTAGCGTTGTCGAATATCTTTTATCCTTTGTCTTCCTCTGGAAATCTGGGCAGATGTCATCGATGAGGATTCTTCTCGGGCTCCTTTCCTAACAATTTTAACACTCACAACACAAACAAACTTGTTAGAGTTCAATGGCGATTGCAATCAAATTCTAGGGTGGATTATATCACCATCGAATTCCATGGTCAATGAACCATCGAATAGATCGATCTTAGTATGAAAAGTTCTTAAGAAGGGTCTTCCTAATAAAAGCGGACATTGATCTTTCGAATGTTCCATCTCCATAACGAAGATATCAATAAGAAAAACCAAGTGTTCAACTTGAATTAAGACATTCTCTAGAACACCTTTGGGATGAACCAAAGATCCATCAGCTAACTGCAGAATCACATCAGTATTTTTCAAAGGACCAAGATTTAAAGATTGATAAAAAGAAAAAGGCATAAAGCTTAAAGATACTCCTAAATCTAGCATAGCATTCTCTATAACGCTTCTTCCAATAGAACATGTAATAGAAAACGTACCTGGATCCTTGCACTTAGGAGGTAAACTCTTTTGAAGCACAGCAGAGACATTAACTCCAGCACTTACCTTACCTTGTAGCCTTTTTTTGTTGGTACAAAGTTGCTTAAGTAACTTTGCATAGTTTGGAATTTGTTGAATAGCATCAAGAAGTGGGATGTTGACCTCAACTTTTCGAAGTATCTCCAAAATATCTGGATCATCATCTTCTTTCTTTGACTTCTTCAATCTTGATGGAAAAGGTGGCGCGGCATCAGTCTTAGAATCCTTCTTGTCAGCGGCGGTCTCCTTGGCTTTTTCCATGGTGGTTGCACCATCTTTTCTTCTGGGTTGGTCTTCAATCTTGATTTCTTTGTCAGGCACTTGCAATTCTTCTTTGGTGTAGCTCGGCTCTCCTTCATCTTGTGCAGCATGGGTAGGAAAAGGATTTTTCAACTCCTTTCCACTACTTAAGGTGATTGCACTTACATTCTCCTTAGGAGGTACCTAGGGTTGCGATGGGATCCTTTGTTGACCTTGTGTCTTGAGTTCACTCATGTCACTAGCCAATTGACTAATCTGTTTCCTCATCATCTCCATAGCTTCTCTCAATTGTTGCATCTCGACAGCTTGTGAAGATTGTTGAAAAATAGGCCTTTGATAATTCATTGGCCTTCCTTGATAGTTACCTTGGTTCCCATATTGTTGACTTGGTTGCTCGGCTCTCCAATGAGGTTCAGGCTTCCTTTGATATGCCCCTTGCATTCCAACAGCATTGACTTCTTGCGCGGTGTGTTCCAAAGAAGGGCACTTATCAGTGTAGTGTCCTTGTTTACAAAATCCACAAGCCTTAGGCACCCTTGAAAAATTCGCATTGAATAAATCAGTGAGCGCAGCAACTTGTTGATTTGTCTCTTGAAGTTGTTGCTCCAGTGAGGTGGAATGGATAGAGACTTCATTGATTCTTCTTGTATTGCCTTCTCTTGAATAGTCTTCTCGAGATCCGAATTGTTGAGTGTTGGTAGCCATGTTCTCCACTAAAGTCCAAGCATCGGTAGGAGTTTTGTCTATGAAAGCTCCACCATTTGCAGAATCTATGGAAGATCAGTCAAACGGTAGTAATCCTTCGTAGAAGTATTGGATCAGCAACTGTTCAATGATGTGATGATTAGGGCAGCTCGCACATAGTGTCTTTAAACGTTCCCAATGTTCATGCATTGTTTCTCCATGGCGTTGCTTAATTCCGCAAATCTCCTTCCTTATACTTGATACCTTGTGAGCAGGAAAGTACTTTTCCAGGAACAATTTCTTAAGACTCGTCCAAGATGTGATTGAACCAGTGGGTAAGAGGTACAACCAATCTTTTTCACAATCCACAAGGGTGAACGGAAAAGTTCTTAGCTTGAATTGGTCTTCAGTGATACCTTGGATATTTGTTGATGTGCAGGCAATCTGGAAATCAGTTAGATGTCGGTGAGGATCTTCTCCAGACAGACCATGAAATTTAGGTAAAATCTGAATAAATCCAGATTTAATCTCAAAGTTTGCAGTCGTATCTGGGTATCGAATTGCTAAGCGTTGTGCATTGACGTTTGGTGCAGAAAGCTCTCTCAGGGTCTTAGGACCTTCTTCGTTTGCCATGTCTTGTGATGATGTTGAAGCATCAGATCTAGGAGAATTAGATTGAGAACTCGAATTGGATGACTCCTCTTCTTGTTGTCGATTTGATTTCTCCTTCCTCAGCGAAAATAATGTTCTTTCTGGCTCTGGATCAAATTCAAAGTCTTCTATACCACTACTTCTTGTTTTTGGCATGCAGTTTCCTAGAAAAACTCAAAAGAAAATTGTTAGTAGTAACTTCTTAAACAAAATTAAAATTAAAGACAAAAAATAAGGAAAATATATTTTTTTTTAGAAAACGCAAAACAAAAAATTTTTATGACGCAAAAACTCTTTTTTTTTTTTCAAAAACGCAACACAAAACAAATTTTTTTTTAAATTAAAAACGCAAAACCCTTTTTTTTTCATGACGCAAAAACTCAAAACAATTAATTTTTTATAGAAAAAACGCAAACTCAAAATTAAAAACGGATTTTTTTTTTTAGATTAAAGACGCAGAAACGCAGACACAAAGAGAAAATTTCCAGGATTCGTCTTCAGATGAGTCTATTTTCCTTCCCCTGGCAAAAACCAGAAAAAGTTCCCTTCCCCGGCAACGGCGCCAAAATTTATGATCGGTCGTCAGCAATCATAAAAATAATTCCCCACAAAATCCTAACTATATTAGATAGGGCAAGTAAGGGTCGATCCCACAGAGAAGGGTGTAGACTTTATCCAAAGATACAATCCTTAAAATCTCTCAAAACAAGACACAGGAAGCAGAGGGTTAAGAATAATTAAGAAGAAAATAACTAAACTAGAAAACAAAGCAAAGTAAATTAAATCTAGATCTATAGTAGATAAGAAAGAAAACAATAATTAAAGCATACTTCTTCTCCAATGGTAGAAAACAATCAAATTGAATATGGGTCCTTGATTTAAAAGATGAATTCAATATTAAATCCTTGATGATAACTGGTCTAGGAAAACCTAACATGCTAATTAGATAAGATTACTAGTTAAGCCTTAAATTACCCCTATTGTTAACTTAACAAATCAATTACCGGTTAAGACTTAAAGATTCACCAAGCAACAAAGCATTAAGATCAACTATTTAATTAGTTCTTTCACACATGCTTAACAAATAAAACCATATAACAATCAGATAAAATCCGATCACTAACATGAGAAACTCATCGAAGCGAGGTTAGTCGTCAACGATTTGCTACCAAACAATCAGACTCGAGGGTTAACTGTACCGCCTGACTTAGCAATAGATCTCTCAAATTATCAATTTATCGGCCGCATAAACCAATAAAAATCAAGGTCATGGAATAAAACAAAGTTTAACATGCTATCTATCAAAAATAAAATACCAAATTATAAGTATAGAAATCTCACCATATCAATCGATTGAATTCACCAAAGGATAAGAAGTATAAGAATTTAGCTACTCATGAATTTGAGAAAATCCATGAGCGGCATAAGAGTACTTACAGAACTAGAAGGGGCGAAAATCTCCTTGACAAAATAACTAGAGTTGCCGCACCTCCCTATGGCTATAGGGGGTGGCGGCACCCTTGCCTAAATCTAGAAAAATAAATCTAAGAGAATTATGTGAAGGTATGTGATTTGTGTTACAGGAGGTGGCTATTTATAGTGGGAAATAACCCTAGGAATTCCAATCCTAACTTGGAAAGGAGTCTAGGACGGTTTAGGGTCTAAGTTGGAGTCCAAGTTAGATTAAAAGTCATCCTAGAGTAGAATCCAAGTTAAAATAGGATCCTAAAATTTTGCTGAACTCGTGCAGGAACTTCGACGGCATTTTTGGGTTTAAAACGGCAGAACTGGATCTTGGACTTCAAAAGAAAGTTGTAGATCTCGGAGTTAGATTTTCAACGAGTACTCATGGGCTTCAATCGGAGGTCTGAGCAGAAAGTTATGATTTTTTAACCAAAACTGCGCCTGAATCCTAATCCTGTTAGGACTAGAATCGGGAATTTACGGGATTTGGATATTTCCTTGGATTTAGGAGTCATTAATTGGGATTTTAATTCCAATTAATATCTTATATGGGCTGAGTATTTTCCCATATAAATTATCCATAAATACCAAAGCTTAAGGGTTTATTCATGGCTTGTCTTCAATTAGAGCTCAAATTCTTCAATTCTTCCTCTTGAAATAAATCTTCAAAGTCTTCAAATCTCCAAATAAGTCTTCAATGAGTCTTCAAACACGAACTTTGAATCTCCAAATCTGTGTTCAAAATTGTTTTACTCATATCTGTGTAAAAAGTCATCAAAATAGCTCCAAAAGTAGTGAAAAATAACAATTTCTTAATTTCACATCACTTAAAGACTAAAAACACAAATATTAATAAAATAGCATATAATTAAGCATAAATGGGTCTAAAAACATAGTAAAATAGCCATAAAAGTAGGGTCTAATTTAGCTCAATCACCCTTATATAATTGATTATATTAATATCTGTATTCAATCAGTTAATCAAGCACCACTCTAAAATAAAGAATGCCCGTAGCGTCAGTGCGAGCTAATATAACTTGTATATATTAAATCTAATATTTTTATAACTATTTTATTTTTACCATTTTACTATTTTACACTTATAGTTTTACTCAACTAAAAACTATATTTTTATTTAATTAAATCTAATATCCTTATACCTATTTTATTTTTACCATATTATAAATTTAATTAAAAAGCTTAGATATATTAGAATTTTTAAAATATATTTCTTAAATGATATTATTTAAATTTTAAAGTTTTTTGTTAGAAATAATCTTTTACAATTATTCTACTAAAAACTCTATTTTTATTTAATTAATTCAATATTTTTATAAATATTTTATTTTTATCATTTTAATTTTAAAAAATTGAAGACTTTTTGATAGTTCTAGACCCATTTCAATTTTATAATATAAACTAATAAAAATATTATTATCAAGTTTAAAATTTAAAATAAGTTTCCTAATCATTAATTATCTATCATTTTTTAAACTAATTAAATTAAAAATTTATTGAAAATTTAATTATTGTGATTGATCTTTTTTTTATTTTTGAAGTGTGTATTGGTAGTTTAATGTATAATTGGAGTATATGATAAGAATTTAAAATTTTTAAAAATAAAAAGAAAGAGTAACATGCAATTATTTCCTTTGACTTATAAGGTTAGAGGAGTTAATCGGGCGAGTTGATTTAGCAAATTTAATCATAATAGGTAAAATTATAACAATGATATAAATTTTATTGAATAAATGATAATTTAGAATGGTTAAAATTATAACAATGTGGATTTTATCTATACTATATTAAAAAGTACGTTCACCTGTAAAACTTTTGAATCACCCATTATATCCTTATTTTTCGAATATATTTCTTAAATGCCATTGTTTAAACTTTTTATAGTTTTACTCAATTAAAAACACTATTTTTATTTAATTAAATCTAATATCTTTATAATTTTTACCATTTTACTATTTTAATTAAAAAAACTTATATATATTAGAATTTTTAAATATACTTTTACAGTTTTACTCAACTAAAAACTCTATTTTTATTTAATTAAATCTAATATCCTTATACCTATTTTATTTTTACCATTTTACTATTTTAATTAAAAAACTTATATATATTAGAATTTTTAAATATATTTCTTAAATGAAATTTTTTAAATTTTACAATTTTTTTTAGAAATAAACTTTTACAGTTATACTACTAAAAAATCTTTTTTTATTTAATTAAATTCAATATTATTATAAATATTTTATTCTTACCATTTTAATTTTAAAAAATTTGAGACTTTTTGTTAAATCTGAACCCATTTCAATTATAATATAAACTAATAAAAGTATTATTATCAAGTTTAAAACTAATCATTAATTATTCATCATTTTTTAAAACTAATTAAGTTAAAAATTTATTTATTTAAAATTTAATTATTGTGATTAACCTTTTTTATATTTTTGGAGTGTGTATTGGTAGTTTAATGTATTGGAGTGTATAATAAGAATTTAAAGTTTTTAAAAATAAAAAGAAGAGTTACATGCAATTATTTCCTTTGACTTATAAAGTTAGAGGAGTCAATCGGGCGGGTTGGACGGGTTTCAGATCATCTGAGTCTAAGTCAAATGAGTCAGGTAATTTTCTCGGGTTATTGCTCAGCTGGGTTTGAATAAATGATAATTTAGAATGGTTAAAATTATAACAATGTGGATTTTATTGAATAAAATATAATTTTAGTTTATAATTTTCTCGGGTCATTCGGGTTTTGACTCATCTGGGTTCAGATCATTCGGGTATGCTGGGTCTGGGGTCAGGCGGGTTTGGGTTTTGACCTCAGGTCACTCGGGTTTTGGATTTTTCGGATTTAGGACTCGGATCAATTGGGTCAGCCTTGTATTTTGTAATGTTTAATTCTTAAATTTATTATTTACTAAAAACAGGATGAGTCACGTGCAACGAACGTGGAAGTGAAGACTAGTTGAATAAAACATAAATTTAATTTATAATATTCTTGGGTCATTCAGGACTTCAGGTTAACTTCTTAGGTCATTTGGGTTAAAAGTTTGTCAGGTCTGAATAGAATGGGTTCGGGTCATTTACTTTTTCTGGTCAAATAAAGTTCGATCGATTGGGCGGGTTATCGATTTTGAATCAAGTTTTGGCCACTTTACTTATAATTAATTTCAATTATTAGTTTAATTTTTTTATAATTTCAACATAATTGATCACGTGGAATACACGTGGAAGTAAGAACTGATTTGTCTAAAAGAAAGGATGATATAGTTTGTGCATGATCTACGTGCCAAAAAAAAAAGTGCATGATCCTAAAAATCCAAAAAATAAATAAAATCGAGTTAGTGAAAAACAAAAGAAAAATATGATATTTTTTAGGGAAGATGGAAGGTTAGCCAATAGAGATGTAGGGGACAATTTTAATAGGCAAAAAAATTAAAATTGATAAACCCAAATCTTTAAAAAAAAAATAAAGGAAAAAAAAAGTGGATAAAAATATACTACAGAAGGACCACAAGAGAGACTGCCTTGCACACTTTTGTTTCTTCTCACTTCCACAAATTCTAACTGAAACTACTATTTTCTGGCCAAAAAAACTGAAACTTGTTTCGTTTTAAGATACTTTTTCTCCAATTCTATCCTTTTTTTTTCCTCAAGATATCAGAGAAAGCAAAAGAAAAATTCCATAGCTTCACTGAAAAACAATTAAATGCGTCTACTCGTTCCGTCCTCTCCGCCTATCCACTCGTTTCCCGCCACTCCACAACTCGTCTTCCGTTGGAAACCGCCACCACCACGCGCCATCACACGCGCCACCAGTCGGCTCGACCTTGATGCTTTCACGCAGAAATCAGGTTACCTCTTCGAGCTCAGTGCCTTGGAAGCTGAGTCGTTAACAGATTACAGCCCCTCAAGAGTTGCCGCTATTTATAGAAGAAAACCTCTGGTTTTGTTGCGGCGGCTTATTCAAATTGGAACTACTTTTGGCAAATGGTTCGGGGACCGATACGTTGATAATCTTAAGGAACAATCCGATCAAATGTTCAAGGTTATCTTTTAACTCAAAAATTTTTACTACCATTTTGTTGTACTCTGTCTCCGTAATATTTTTCAGCTAAAGGGACTCATTCTCCGAGATATTACTCATGATCAGTCTAAGTTATTCTGCATATAAGTAAAATTATGTTTAACCATAATCTACATATATATTTACCTTTAACTTCAAATATACTCTCTTTTTTTTCTCTCTTTTCTTTTCTTTTCTTTTCTAAATTGCAGGTTAGAGCTGCTGAGCTTCGGAGAATTTTGGTGGAACTTGGGCCGGTAATTTTACTTTCAGCATTGGTTTATTTTGTTTATTGATTTTATCATATAGTGTTTGTCTTGCATGTAAAAGTGAATGGAAGATTTGCATGTAAAAGTGAATGGAGATTTTCAAATTTATTTGAGTTTCTATATCAACTGGTTATTTTCTATAGTATGATGACTGGTCCTCTATATAACTGATATTTTCAGATAGTCCCACCAATTTCCTGTGTTATTGTTAAAATGTAATGCCACAGCATAGACTACTGGCTACATTATAAATTAGCTTCTTCAGGTTCATCTGTACTAATAAAATTTAGAATTTTGTTGTTCTACCTCAATTAGCCTTTTCAGCTAAAATGATTTTATCATTGATGATTGTAACGGGAAATTAATGGGAAAAGTTGTCCATTAAAATGTTGCTTGCTTAGAGAATTTCTTTTATGGGGCTTTCTGTCATACAGTCTTTTTATTTTGATCTTCTTTTTACTCTGAGAGGAAACATTTCAAATTTTTGTACTTGGATCTAAATTGTTATTCACCTCAAAGCACCTGTGATTTTGTTTAGGTTCTGAATCTTAAATAAATAGTTTTCATTATTTCCTGCTTTGTAGGCATACATCAAGATTGCTCAAGCCATTTCATCTCGACCTGTAAGTTTTCATATCATTTTGGCAACAAGATGCATGTGCTACAACAGAATTTTCTTGCTTGTAACTTTTTTTTTGGTTATATTTTTATATTGTGACACATATCCTAGGTTTACTTTTTCATGACATTTGATTTTGGCCATGAGATCTGTTGTTGAGATATGCTTTTGGTCTGTAGGGCTTTTCTACTATATTTTTTTTATGATGCTCAATGCATTTACAATTATTAATAAACCTCATTCTTTGGTACTTCGGTTGTCCTGTGAACATTTACAGAAACTACAGTGTTCTTTTGTAGTCTGTTTGCACACTTAGGCCAGAAAAGCTTCAAGTCTTATCTTTAAGCGGTTGAACTAGATTTTTCTGGCAGTTCCTAATGGGACAATTGCTCTTGTGTATTGTCCAATTACTTCATGATTTTTCTTGTTTTGTTTTTAAAGATTTAGTTACACTGAAAGTGAAACACTAGCAGTATCCTCATTATTATTTATTTGTCTACAAGCTAAATTTGGTTAACGAAAATTCTAGATTCCTAGGCTTGGTGCCTTCTGGGGCTAAATTACAGGGTCTCGGGATTGGGAGCAGTTCATCTGGGGCTTTCTTAATGTTCTAACTGCTTTGCATTAGTGTGATACATATATTTTTCATGTTCTGTTTTCATTCCAAATTTCCAATATGAGAACCTTTGGAGATGTTTTTTGCAGGATTTGATACCTCCAGAATATTTGGATGAACTCTCACTGTTGCAAGACCGAATAACTCCATTTTCTACTGAAGTTGCTTTCAATACTATACAAGAAGAATTAGGGTTACAAATTGATGAGCTTTTTTCTGAGATTTCACCGGAACCAGTTGCTGCAGCATCCCTTGGACAGGTTTGTGCCCAATTATTTTGTAATCAGTTTCTTTTTAGGGTTTTTAAATTTACCTTAAGAAACCAGGCTCAGTGTTTTCTCTGTGTGTGTAAAGTAGGTATATCAAGCTAGGCTTCGTCATAGTGGACAGGTTGTTGCTGTCAAAGTGCAGAGACCTGGTGTTCAGGCTGCAATTGCCTTAGACATACTAATCTTGCGATTTCTAGCAGGGGTGGTCAAGAGAGCTGGCAAATTTAATACTGATCTTCAGGTAATTTTGGAATCGATTCTTCAGTGCGCAATGCATTGCTGTGCACTTGAGTTGGGTTGATTACAAATTTGGCATCTGAAGTATAATTGAATTCTTGATTTGATCCCTAAAGTTTGACAATGTTACTCATTTGAACATTGATTTTTGTCTATTGGTTTCCATATGAAACTAATACCATTAGACAAACAGGTGACATGTCCAAAGCATCCAAAAAATTTTGAAACATGTCACATTGATATGGTACTTTGAGACACATGGGCATGCTTTTTTTTTTTTTTTGCTATAATTCGGTTAACAAGTTTGCAACAAACCCATTCTATTTCCTTGGTTTTGGGTCCAGCCTATGTAGTTTTAACTAAGGATTCTGCTTATGTGTTGAGTGGTATTATATTCTGCTTACCAAGAACTACATGTCTTGTATTCAGGCAGTCGTTGATGAGTGGGCATCAAGTCTTTTTAGGGTATGTATTCATTTTCCTCTCCTTAAGCATGCTTTAACTGTAATACCATCTAGTTCATAGCAATCTAACCATCTTTTTTCTAGCTAGTAACAACATATGTATTGTGGCTTGTAAACGCAAAGGCTTAGGTCTTGCTCTGAATGGGGACTTGTTAAAATATTAGACTGTTAGATTTTTAAGCTTTTTGTTCTTGCTTTAAACTTTAAAGCATAAGCATTCTTGAATGCTTGGAATTAAAGCTGTTTCAAAGGTTTGGCTCAGTTTTCTTCTGTAAATGCGGCTTCAGGAGAGCGATTATGCTGCATGAACTTATTAACTCATAATTTTTAGCGGAAGAAACACATAAAAGAATCATCTATAGTTGATTTTAGGTCCATAGATCGCCGGAACAAAGAAGTTCTAGAAACCAAGGACTTTACCGCTCTATAATTATGTTACTTTAATCAACTTAAAGGTCAGTCGATGACTAGATATGTTTACGCATATCCATCCTCTGAAGACTCCATTTTATTCATGATTTTCTATTTTGATGAACCTGAATGACGGCAAGTAATGGAGGTAAAGGTTGTCAGAAAGCATCTATACTTCAATAAACTAAATTTAGGTGCTATCCTACATTGGTTTCATTTTCGGTTTGTTGTGACCTTATATTTCATGTCAGGCCTTTCGTTGTTTTATAGTATTACCAATTGGTTTTATTTTGGAGGCCTGTCATTTTATGGAGCCAGAAGTTGTTCATTTATCCATTATTATTGTCAATTCTCATAGTTTTTCATTGAGCATTATTGTGAGGAGAGTTTTAACTGGTTCTATAACTCCAGACCCCCTTCCCCCCCCTCTCTTTTTTTATTGTTAGGGTCTTATATCTATGATGTGCCTGTCCAATTATTATCAATTGGTTTTAAGTGAAATGTCTTGATGTATTAAAGTAGTTTTACAATTTTCTAGTTGGCGCATCTTGTATTGCATATTTCTGCTATAATCATTCTCCAGAGGATTTAATCATAGAAAAAATAAAATAAAAGTAATCATATTGCTCATTTTCATAAAATTGAAGTCATTGTTATAATGGTTAATTTTAGGAGATATAGTCCCTTGTATTTAAAATGTGGCTATATATCCTTCATCACAAATTTGTTTGGATGTAGTTTTTCTTATTTGAGGATTATGCTTAGAACTTCATATTGAATACAGGTGAATCACATTGAATGCAGGAGATGGACTATAAGAAAGAAGCAAATAATGGACTCAAGTTCAGGTAAGAGCGCCATCAAAGGTGCCTCATGACATGCAAAATTTCCTCCTTAAGGCTGCATTTGGTGGAGAGGACAAGGGGTAAGGCTGGAAAATTTTCACTCCAAAGGTCGAGCTACAAAGTGGGATATGTGATTACACAGCACAACCATTAGATTGAACAATTTTTCTTCTTTACCCCCGTCTCCTTTGTTCCTACATGGAACCTATACGTATGATGGTTTATCTCTTTGTTCTGCTTTGTTGTCTGATTTCTTAGTTGATTTTTACTTGACAAGGTTGTTTTCATAATTATATCAGTCACAGAAATATTATATATTGACCTCTTATTTTATCTTTACATCGATAGCATGTAAAACAGTCCTTTTTGTTTTGTCAACTGCTCTCTCTCGACCTCTTTCTTATATTTATATGTAGGGACTGAAACCCCTTTTGAGGTTAAAATCATTAGCCCGCAACCTTAAGTGTTCATGGAAAAAATGTGAGTCTTTGCTGAGATCCTATGTCCTCATGGTACTTGATCTACATAAATCATTACTTTATCTGGGTGAAAGATTTCAATCCATAAGATGGGTGTTATATGCATTACCAATTATTATCTCATGTACCTCGAGTATAGAGCTTTCCTTGATGTGATTCTTTCCATTTTCTCCTTTGATCCCTCCATCTGCCTCTTGCTCCCAAACCCCAACACATATGCACATTAGATGCATACTTGCATAGAGTTTTAACCTATTGCCTTTGGTTACTACTACTTGGCAATGTACAACTACAACCATTTTTTTAACCTCAGGATGTTCAACAATGTCTCGTATCATTTCATGTGTAAACTAAAGTCTTCTTACTGCTCTGGCCTTGTTGACTATTTGGTAAATTTTGTCTATACCTGAATCAGCATTTCCCCTTATACGGGTATTGCCTTTGAGTACATGCATTAACATTTTCTTTCCTCTTCGCATACTACTCATCTACTGGACTGAATTTTCTCTAGAAGTGCGGTTCACTTCAGGTAGTAGACAATGGGTGATGAACTGATGATTATAATATTCTTGAACAAATGATATGATCTGTGGTACCCAGTGCTTGTTTGATCTTCTTGTCAAGAATGTTACTCTTCCATCTATTTATATCTCATGACTTCTTGTCTAGTTTTTGCTTTATCTTTTTTCTTATTAGGGCTCCTGTAAAGCTCTAATTATTATCTGATATTCACTTAAACAGACGTCTATATGGTGGTATAAAAGATGTTTATGTTCCAAACATGTATTTGGAGCACACAACTCGCAGGGTCCTTGTTATGGACTGGGTAGAGGTACTTTCTGTATAGTTTTTGGTTTTTCTATATTTATTTATATGTGTTTTGCCTGTTTGCATCAACTGTAGATGATTGGGAACCATTATTTACCACCCAGTTTTAAGTGTACTAGCCCATTTTCATGGAGAGTTTAGTGTCTATATGAGTTCTTTTCTTAAACAAGTGAGAAAGGCTTATTTGCTGCTTATATCTCATTGAAATAAGCATACATTTCGCCTCGCAATTTTTGTTTTTATATTGAGAATGGCGAAACAAGAGTTCTTCATATACCAGACACAAATATCCATTGTGTGTGGCTCCCATCCTTTTCTTATTTTCCCCATATTAGTATACTTCAGACAAACTTTCCTTGACACGATAAAAGTAATTATGCAGAAACATGGTCTACATGATCAATTAAATTTATTCTTTCTTTAAGGTACTGGTATACACTTTTGGATATATACATGCTGTTTTGCTGATTTTTTTTTTTTTTCTTTTGTGTTTATTTTAGGGACAGAAGTTGTCTGAAGTGAAGGATCTTTACCTGGTTGAGGTTATTCTTAGAGCTATTTGCCATTATTTTGTTATTAAACAATTAACCTGCATAACATTTACTGTTTTTCTCAGTGGCTTAGTGAGTGAGAGGATGTCTGTTTCCTTGTGCTGATTAGGTTGGAGTTTACTGCTCATTCAATCAACTTTTGGAGAATGGCTTCTATCATGCTGATCCACACCCAGGAAACCTTTTCCGTACATATGACGGGAAACTCGCCTACATAGGTATTCTTAATATGAATAATTACGCATGTAAAGTAAAACCTTTCTCTGTTGATTAGTTTAACCACGGTTTCTGTTTTATTTTTCTTAATTGTGCTTGAGATTGAGTTTAAATTTTTTTTTTTTTTAATTTTTATTTACACTTGCTGATTTCAGAAGTTAGGTAGGTTTTGTAAATATTCATCATCTTGTCTTCCTGTTATGAATACCTATCACTTTGTTGATCTCCTGATGATAAAAATCTGCTGGGTAGAAATAGATTTGGGAACTGTTTAAGTTTGATAGTTTGTTGTAAGGACTGGGCAACATTTGATCAATTATCCAACATTCACTTATTTCATATATAATAATCCGTCAATGCTTACCAAATTGATGGTATTTGTTCCCCTTGCTAGATTTAAATGTCTAAAATCTTAACTCCCTGCTCTTCTTTCTTTTTCAGATCTACCTATTAGTTGTAGATTTTGACCTATATAGCTAGAAACTGAACAATCATCTTTACTAATTGTAGTAAGTGTAAAAGTTAAAAATTAACCTTTTAATATATTTCATGACCAGATTTTGGTATGATGGGTGAGTTTAAACAAGAACTCAGAGACGGTTTTATTGAAGCTTGTCTTCATCTTGTGAACCGTGATTTTGATGCACTGTCAAAGGACTTTGTCACTCTCGGGTACTACAAGTTCCATCATCGCCACACATAACTGAGACCATAATTTAATGCTGCAACATTGGAAGGCTGAATTAATTGTTTATTTACCGTACTTAATCCACAAAAAAATGGTTGACTTACAGGCTTCTTCCACCAACTGCGGACAAGGAGGCTGTTACAAAAGCTTTAACAGGTTTCCTCTTTTTGGTCCGAAAGATTTTTACATTTAGAAATCAATTGCCTCCCTGGTCATATATTAATTAATTAAGTGTAATATTGCTCTTATCTGGATCATGTGTCTGTAGGTGTCTTCAAAGATGCAGTTGCCAAAGGAGCCAGGAATATAAGCTTTGGGGACCTTTCAGGAAATTTGGGAACTACCATGTAAGGAGTTTGTGTTTCAATTGTTAAGATATGCATTCAAGATATCGTGCTGCACTATGCTCCAATGTTTTTCCCTTGGGTTTGGGCTAATTAGGGCCCGTTTGGTATTGCAGTTGCAGTTTGGAAAAAGAAGTGCTTTTTGAAATTGCTTTAGAAATGTGATTAGTGTTTGGTATCGCTGTAAAAAAGTGTGGTAAAAAATCAAAATGATTGAAAAAGATGTAATCTGAAAAGGAAAGAGAAAAATTCATTTATGGGATTTTTTGTCATTTAATGCGCAAAAGCACTTTTGAAATGCAAAAACACTAGTATGTTTAATTGTATGCTAAATCTTTGTTTGTCTGCTCTGTATCATGTTCAAAATCTCTGAATTTTGGTTCTCTCCATTTATGATGAATTATTGTAGAAGCAAATGAAAATATGTTGAAAGCATTGAGAATCGAGAGTAGAGATGTCTACTGGAGCATGAAAATGTAAATACACATATTCTCATAGCGAAGAGAGCTCATGTATGAGCTATGCTCTGCCTCTAGAAGACTATTAAGCATGATAGCCTGGTCAGCTTTGATATAGGACCAACAAGTTTCAATATTAGTTGGGTTCTGAAGATTCGTGGCTCAGGAAATGATATCTGCTTGTCTATTGTGTTCATACCGTATCTCTTGGACAGCACATACTTGCATGACAAACACTACATGCTTATCTAAATTTCTGATAGCTTTTATCTCCATCTTTTGGACAGCACAGACTTACATGAGAAAGCAACCTATCAGTGCTTATCTGAATCTCTAGTATAACCTTCATTAGCACATAAATAAACTGATAATTATAGAAATTAACAAACTACTCTTAGCGGAGTTTGAAACCTCTGGAGATAGAGCAGAAAGAAAGGCCTTTTTTTCTAATGATCAGAAAATGGGTAGGGGAAAGATAAGGAAGTGTGGCTTAGGATGAGGGGTCCAATCATCTTAATCAACTTTTAAATGATGTAGTATAGTTTCAACTCCTTCATTGGCACTTGAGTTTTTCTTGAAGCTGTTGCTAATACTGGTGGTTTCTTTTGTTGGCAGGTACAAGTTCAAATTTCGTATACCTTCATATTTTTCTCTTGTTATACGTAGGTAATGTTTTTAATTGGAATTTGATGCACCTTTCTAATAGTTTCATGCTTCTGTTCAGAAGTGTGAAAATCTTCTGCCTGTTTCCTATTTATCATTATTACTTATCCTTTTCTAGTCTGGCTGTATTGGAGGGAATTGCAATAAATTCCAACCCAAATTACAAAGTGTTGGGTAGTACATATCCGTGGATTGCTAAAAAAGTGTTGACTGACAGTTCACCTCAGCTGAAGTCCTCTTTGCAAGCTCTTCTTTATAAGGTACATCTATGCTATATTGGTTCATCTTTAGTTATATTTTACAGTCCTTTTTTTTTGTTTTCATCATGGACATAGTGTATCTAATTTCTGATTATAATGTTATAATCTGTTAGGATGGTGTTTTCAGAATTGATCGTCTGGAATCTCTATTGGCAGAGGTGAGATTTTTCATATTTTTGCTAATGGTGCCATCTCCTTCTGGTGATGGCTAGCAATATCACGGACATATACTGCTAATAATACTTTCCAATCTATTTCTTTTTATTCTGTTTCTTTTATGTATATTCCAGCACCATCCTCTGTTTTTTTCAAAGTCCTTAGATAATTTCTATGGCAGTCCCTTCGTGCTCGAACTGAGAAGGCCTTGATTAAGACACAAAGAGATGAAGCAAATTTTAGGGAGGGTTATAAGGAAATCCTTTCATTCACATTAACTGAAAAGGTGGGAGGAAATTTGCATCTCTATTTATATACATGCTTTTAATGATTTAAGTGAGAATTTATATTGTTCCTTTCCATTTCTTTGGCAGGGCGCCTTTGTCAGAGAAATACTTCTTGAAGAGTTCTCCAAGGTATAGTTTGGGGCCTAGGTCTCATACATGCACTTAGAGATTACTGGTAGAGCATGCAGTTTATAGTATATACACTAACAAATGAAATGTCTTGCCCAGAACCTTGCAGTTATGCACACTAAAAAGTAATTGCACTCTATTTTGTGGTTATGTAAGAAGTATTAAGGTTTAGGTTGCATGCATGTAATCATTGTGGAAGATTGCAAAAATTATATTTTTGGCTTTTTTAGCTTATATATCCACAATCATAATCCACATCTAGCTTTCCTGACAGCATGAGTTTCCTTGATGATTTCTTCTCTCTGTCTATGGTCTCGATTGTTTTCTTAAAATTGTACAGGGTTTGGATGCGCTTGGTTTAGCAACTCTTGATTCCGTCACTTCTGTGGCTACAACAAGGATACCCTTTGCTGGCTTATTCTCATTCTCTTTGATGACCAAAGAAGATATGGTCAACTTAACAACATTGCGCCGGCTCATGATTTTGTTGTCTGGTGGTGAAAGCAATGAGAGACCTCATAAGGTGAGAGCTTAAGCATGTTTCATTTCATGTTAGAATATAATGAACTATTGACATATGATCATGGTGGGAGAAAGGGCAAATTTACTTGTCTTTGACGTAATTGCACTTATTTATCTTAAATGAAGATATCATGTAGGTTATGGTGAGAATTTAAAAAAACAAAAAACAAAAAAAAAACAAAAACTTGAGTATGTATTTTTCGTTATAACATAAAAGTTATATTTAGAAGGTATTGCTTATCTAGAGAAAATTGATTCTTTAATGGTAAAAGATACCGTGCTAATTAGATTCATCTTAGCGCTTAGATGAGTGCAACCTCTTTAGAAGCCCAGCATTAAACGCAATGGATAATGGATTTTTAAACAGAAAATACATCCTCTTTGAAAAAGGAAAGTTCTGGTTATTGTTGGATTCTAAGTCGAATAATTAACAAATTGGATATTTTGATCTACTTTTGTTTACCAGAAAGAGAATTTTTTGTATGTAAGACTTAACGTGGCCTCTGATTCTTATCATCTTAGTAATCCTAGCTGAATCAAGATTATCTAGTTTTCTTAGTCTTGCTAGATCTTGTGTAGTCTTTGAATTTGACCAACTAAGGTTGATTTTGATTGAGATTTGTTATTGAAGAGTTAATTGGAAACTGTTATTGCCTGATTTTTTTTTCCCTGTATTTCCTTTTTCTTTTTTGATTTATTTTTCTGCAGTTGCAAGAATGTGTGTTCCCATGACATCAACTAGAAGATCAACTTCTCATAATTAATACTAAGACCTATACCTATGGAGCCTTTAATAAATCCTCTCTCGAATAATGTTCTCCTTGAATCTTGAATTTTGTAGCCACAAGTTGTAGAAGCCCAAATTTATCCTAAATTTGAAATATATACCTATGGAGCCTTTAATAAATTCTCTCTCGAATAATGTTCTCCCTGAATCTTGAATTTTGTAGCCACAAGTTGTAGAACCCCATATTTATCCTAAATTTGGAATACCAAGATAATTTAAGAAGAATGACTCAGATTTGTCCAACTGTCACTTACTCTTCTTTTCCAGTTCTATTTAGGAGGAACTTTTGAGAGATAATCTAAAATGATTAAAGACCATGAAAATAGAAGATTGGTTTCAAAACTTAATATTTTGTCTCACTGTGGTTGAAATTAAAATTTTTTTGATGACTAGTTGAAATTAAAATTGAATATCCAGAAACGGGCTTTGTCATGGTCAGGAAATGAAAGTCGGCTCTAAACTTGTACTATGTAATTTTTTATATATTTGTTCGTGAATCCAAGTAAGTTCATATTTTGATAGATTAGTTGTGATATTAAGCAGTCGGATCCTACATGCTACCTGGAAAGTTGACCAGCTAATAGAAGAAGTGAATAAGCAAAATATCTCATAAAACATGAAATGGTTGTGGTAATTTTTGTGCTGCCTATACTATAGTGATACTAGGGCGGTTAATTTCTGTCTTGTAGCATAAATTGACTTCAAATTGTCATCATGTTTTAGGAAGTTAATCAAGTTAGTATCTCAAAAAATAATCAAGGGGCACACGTAGAGGAAGCATCACTATCACTGCTTTCCGATCAGCCTGCATCAGTTTCAGAAATTATGACAGTTCTTTCTATTATTCCAGAGGTAAGCATTAAGAGTAGACATGGTTTAACAGCAATCTTGCACCAATTAAGTCATTACTTTCTGTTCTTTATTATACTTGATCACTGTTAGCCTGAAAACCATATAATGCCTCTGCTCCGTGAAATAGTTTGCTTTCAACCCACCTGAAACCCCAAACACTAATCCTTTTTGCCCCCTTTGGCTGCTTTTTACAGCTATTATTCATCATCTAGCACTTGCCTTACCTCATTCCTCTGCAAAATCCTAATCATTCCTTTTTATAAAATTAAAAATAAAACACACACACACACACACACACACACACACACACACTATTACCAACTGTTTGATAATACAATATTCTGTATTCTACTATGATAATCTTACCTTTACCTGCAATACATTTATGTTGCTGCTTATATGAGATTAACTAGAATTGGTTATTCTTACCTGCAATACATTTATGCTGCTGTCTACTATAGACGCTATATATATTTACTAGAACATCTATGGAGTCTCACTTCCATATAATTGTTACTCTAAATACATATGGTAGCTGCCGCCAGAAATGCAACAGCAGTTGCTTCGCTTACCAGCCGATCTGGCTGGAAGATTGATTTCCCGGGCTTCCGCAAGGACTATTCGGAGAATCTTTTTATGATGTTGAGTTGGGTTCCGGAACAAGCACAAGTTGGAGTTTTCCATGATTTGTCTTGATTGGATGGAATCTCCACCTCATAAGGAGTTCTGTGAAGCTGAGATTCGCTTGCATGAGGTTAACAATTAATTTTCTCCTGATTTGTTTCCGAATCGAGGTTTTGTGGCATTGACATATATGTCCAGCTAGCTTAGCATCATACGTGAAATGTACATGTCTCTAGGTTTCGACAGAAGATCTGAAACCAAAATCAATGTAAAAATTTAAAAGCTATAAAATTTTGTAAACTCATCAACATTCATACTGCAATTAGCTCTTATTTTTATATACTTGAAAGTTAATAACAATGCAGTACATATTGTTCACTCAAAACAGATTGTGTATGGTAACTGCACAAATTGCTTTACTTTCAATGCAATATTCTTGATCATAATCTGAACTTGGGCCTGCATTTGAAAATTTGAGATTCACACTTCCAGATTCCAATGTCCCGAAAGATAGGAATGTACTGGAACGAGTGTACCTCGTTTGGGAGTAAATATGCCAGTTCATGTTGATTCCATAATTTTTGATGATAACAAAACATTCTAAATTAGTGAGACTAACCAAGCTATCTAAGTGTGCAGTGACAAATTGAGTGACGCTTATTGAATGGATATGAACAAACCAATCTTTTCATAGCTCAATATCACAGAAGAAACACACTACATAAGAAGCCCTCGAGATTGAAGGAGATTCAGTCCAAGGTATAAATGGGACTAAAACCAGAACAAGGAGATGCATATGAAGAAGTGACATATCCAGAAGGAAGATTGACAGAGCAAATTTAGTGCCACCAATTCTGGAGAACATTTTAGTGGGACTAAGGAAGTTTCACAGCATCACCAGACAGTTTTTGCCAGCGCCGGAAAACGACAAAATAATGAGATTAAATTCAAACAGGCGCTCCAAAGGCTAGTTTTGATAGATTTGTATTTAAGCCTTGAAATGACCGTCAATTTTGAGCATTCAAGAAGCCAAAAGAAAGCATTTACTCTCAAGATTCTTACCCAAGCCGTACTACACTCTTTTTTCTTGTATTTGCTTGGTTTTAGCAAGTTTGTTCTTAACTCTATTCTTGTAAATCTTGCCCAGAACTTACCTTGTGTATTTCGATCACCTAAGATCAGTTTACACACTTCAAACTTTGTAAATTTGGTTGTGATTAAGTGCGGGGAGCACTTGTTCGAGCTAGGTTAAAGCTCGGTGTTGTTTCAAGCTTGGGGAAAGCTTGGTTTGTGTAAAGGCTTGGTGTAGGCCCGTAACTACATCGGATAAGTGGATTTGGTGAAAATCCTTGGTTGGGAAGAGCCAAGGTAGAGGACGTAGGTCGGGTGGACCGAACCTCTATAAATCGTGTGTTGAGCTAAGCTTCTACTAATCCATTTTAGTTATACTGCCTTTATTACCTTTATTGCATGCCAATCTATCTCATCTACTCCCCCTGCCATCAGTGTCAATTATGTTCACTTCCATTCATTAACTCTGTCATTTTCATTTATTGCATTCATTGCTTTTCTGTCTTGTCTATTTAGTATTTGCTCCGACTAGTTTCCTTACTGTATCTGGTCACACTAATATTCTGTGTAAGCATTCAACTCGGAAAGATTTTTGGAGTGGGCTATTCACCCCCCCCCCCCCCCGCAGCACCATATTTGGGACCAACAATTGGTATCAGAGCCTACCTCTTGATCAACTAGACTAGCATCCACAAGAGAGATCTAACATGGCTGCTGGAAGCTCCTCACAGAATGTTACTAACACAATAGTAGAAGGCCAATCCACTCACAGACCTCCTCTGTTTGATGAGACTAATTATCAATGCTGGAAAAACAGAATGGTTGTCTTTATGAAAGCCTATGACTTTGAAATGTGGAAAGTGGTTGTTCAAGGTGCATTCGTTCCCAAAGAAATGAATGAGGATAGAGAGGAAGTCCCAAAAGAATGGGACAAATGGACTGCAAAAGACACTCGCAAAGTACAACTGAATTTCAAAGTAGTCAATACTCTGCACTGTGCTTTGAATGCATCTGGAGTATAACAGAGTTGCTAGTTGTGATACTGCCAACGAAATCTGGAACAAACTGGAAGTCATCCATGAGGGAACTTCTCAAGTGAAGGAATCCAAAATTAACTTGCTCACTCTGGATTTTGAATCCTTTAAAATGAGACTAGATGAATCTATCACAGAAATGTATGATAGATTTGCTAACATCACAAATCAGCTTAAGCAACTGAGAAAAGTATATTCAGAGAGCGACATGGTAAAAAAGTTGCTCAGGACTCTCCCAAAGTCCTGAAGGCCTAAAACCTTGGCTATATGAGAATGCAGAAACTTGAACACTACCACTCTGGATGACATATGTGGATCACTACTCACATATGAAAGGAAACTAAAACATGAAGAAGATCATGACAAGAAGAATGCTGAAAAGAAAAAGGGGCTTACTCTCAAAGTCTCTGCTCTAGAAAGAAGAAATAGAGCAACTGACTTTGGATGAGAGTGAGTCATCCGATGATGATGATGATTCTACAATGCTAGCTCGAAAATTCAGAAGACTGAAAGGAAAAAGAAACCAACTCATTAACAAGAGAGGCTACAGAAGAGACAAATACAAAAATGAGAAGTTCAGAAACAACAGAGAAAGATACAGGAATGATGATCACGGAGACAATCAGTTTACCTGCTTCGATTGTGGGAAACCTGGTCACAACAAGAGTGACTGTCCACACAACAAGAAGGAAGCTCCTGGAAAAGATAAGAAGAAGAAAAGAGCAATGGTTGCTGGTACCTGGTCAGACAGTGATGTCTCAGATTCTGAAACCAGTGATGATGAACAAGGAGCCAAGGTGAACCTATGTCTTATGGCAGAGGAAGAAAGCCTTGAGGTGATCCCTAATCTTTCTGATATTTCTGTTGATGAAATGCATGATGAATATGAAAAATTATTTGAAGAATATGAGCATGTTGTTAATTTATACAAATGTTTGAAGAAAAGAAACACAGAGATAATGCTTGATTTGGAATCCACTAAAAACAACCTTGATAGCATGACTGATAAGTATGATGCATTACTTGCTAATTTGGAACATGCTAAGGCTGAAAATGAGAAACTGATAAAACAGTTGGAAGAGATGAAAATTGAGAAAATTGATGTCACTAACAACAACACAAAAATTGCTCGAACTAATAGGAATTACAACAGAAGGCATTTTAAGTCTAGAGCTATGACTTGTTATACTTGTGGCAGAAAAGGTCATCAATCCCCTGAATGCTATCAGAAGGATGGATACCCTTCCTGAACTAAATTAGTTTGGGTGCCTAAAGGTACATATGTTGTTGCTAACCCCTAAGGACCCATCAAAGTATGGGTACCTAAAACAGCAAACTGAAAATGTGTGTGTGCAGGTTGAGCAAGAGCAACAAGACTATTGTTTGAAGGCTCAACCGAAGGAAAAACAGCCGTGGTACCTGGACAGTGGCTGTTCAAAACATATGACAGGAGAGAAAAAGATGTTCAAAAAGCTTAAAATGAAAAATGGAGGAAAAGTCACCTTTGGTGACAATTCAAAAGGAAAGATACAAGGAATTGGAACTGTTGGCAAAGGACCTGCTCATATCACTCATGTCTGCTTTGTGAAAGGCTTAAAGCACAATCTTCTAAGCATCAATCAACTTTGTGACAAAGGACACATTGTATGCTTTGACTCTCACTTATGCCGAGTATTTGACATCAAAACAGAAAAGCTCAAGTTTGTTGGTAAGAGGCACGGTAATGTATATGTTATATTTTCGATGATTTAGTCTTGGGAGATAATATCTGTTTGATGGCTAACAATGCTTCTGAAAGCTGGTTATGGCATAAAAGATTAGGTCATGCAAGCATGAACACCATTTCCAAACTGGTGAGAAAAGATCTAGTCAAAGGCCTGCCCAAACTGAAGTTAGACAATGATAGAATGTGTGAAGTCTGTCAGTTTGGAAAGCAAGTCAGAAGTTCATTCAAGTCAAAGAATGTTGTCTCAACCTCAAGACCACTTGAGCTACTGCACATAGATCTGTTTGGTCCAATCGATGTCATGAGTATAGGAGGTAATTCTTATGGATTTGTGATTATTTATGATTACTCTAGATATACATGGGTTTATTTTCTCAGGCTCAAAGATGAAGCTTTAGAAGTTTTTGCTAAACACTGTAAGATTGTTTAGAAAGAAAAAGGCTACAACATTAATGGCATTAGAAGTGACTGATTGAGCTAAATTAGACCCTATTTTTATGGCTATTTTACTATATTTTTAGACCCATTTATGCTTAATTATATGCTATTTTATTAATATTTGTGTTTTTAGTCTTTAAGTGATGTGAAATTGAGAAATTGTTGTTTTTCACTATTTTTGGAGCTATTTTGATGACTTTTTACACAGATTTTAGCAAAGCAATTTTGAGCATAGATTTGGAGATTCGAAGTTCGTTTTTGAAGACCATTTGAAGACTAATTGGAGACTTGAAGACTATTGAAGATTTATTTCAAAAGGAAGAATTGAAGATTGGAGCTTTAATTGAAGACAAGCCATGGATAAGCCTTCAAGCTTTGGTATTTATGGATAATTTATATGGGAAAGCACTCAACCCATATAAGATATTAATTGGAATTAAAATCCCAATTAATGACTCCTAAATCCAAGGAAATATTCAAATCCCGTAGATTCCCGATTCTAGTCCTAACAGGATTAGGATTAAGGCGCAGTTTTGGTAGAAAAATCATAACTTTCTACTCAGACCTCCGATTGAAGCCCATGAGTACTCGTTGGAAAGCTAACTCCGAGATCTACACCTTTCCTTTGAAAACCAAGACCCTGTTCTGCCGTTTTCAAGCAAAAATGCCGTCGAAGTTCCTGCACGAATTCAGCAAAATTTCAGGATCCTATTTTAACTTGGACTCTACTATAGGATGACTTTTAATCTAACTTGGGCTCCAAGTTAGGCCCTAAACCGTCCTAGACTCCTTTCAAAGTTAGGATTGGAATTCCTAGGGTTATTTTCCACTATAAATAGCCACCTCCTGTAACACAAATCACATACCTTCACATAATTCTCTTAGATTTATTTTTCTAGTTTTAGGCAAGGGTGCCGCCACCCCCTATAGCCATAGGGAGGTGTGGCAATTCTAGTTATTTTGTCAAGGAGATTTCCGCCCCTTCTAGCTCTGTAAGTACTCTTATGCCGCTCATGGATTTTCCCAAATCCATGAGTAGCTAAATTCTTATACTTCTAATCCTTTGGTGAATTCAATCGATTGATATGGTGAGATTTCTATACTTATAATTTGGTATTTTATTTTTGATAGATAGCATGTTAAACTCTGTTTTATTCCATGACCTTGATTTTTATTGGTTTATGCGGCCGATAAATTGATAATTTGAGAGATCTATTGCTAAGTCAGGCGGTATAGTTAACCCTCGAGTCTGATTATTTGGTAGCGAATCGTTGACGACTAACCTCGCTTCGATGAGTTTCTCATGCCAGTGATCGGATTTTATCTGATTGTTGTATGGTTTTATTTGTTAAGCATGTGTGAAAGAACTAATTAAATAGTTGATCTTAATGCTTTGTTGCTTGGTGAATCTTTAAGCCTTAACCGGTAATTGATTTGTTAAGTTAACAATAGGGGTAATTTGAGTCTTAACCGGTAATCTTATTTAATAAGCATGTTAGGTTTTCCTAGACCAGTTATCATCAAGGATTTAATATTGAATTCATCTTTTAAATCAAAGACCCATATTCAATTTGATTGTTTTTCTACCATTGGAGAAGAAGTATGCTTTAATTATTGTTTTCTTTCTTATCTGCTATAGATCTAGATTTAATTTACTTTGCTTTGTTTTCTAGTTTAGTTATTTTCTTCTTAATTATTCTTAACCCTCTGCTTCTGGTGTCTTGTTTTGAGAGATTTTAAGGATTGTATCTTAGGATAAAGTCTACACCCTTCTCTGTGGGATCGACCCCTACTTGCCCTATCTACTATAGTTAGGATTTTGTGGGGAATTATTTTTATGATTGCTGACGACCGATCATAAATTTTGGCGCCGTTGCCGGGGAAGGGAAACTTTTTCTGGTTTTTGCCAGGGGAAGGAAAATAGACTCATCTGAAGACGAATCCTGGGAATTTTCTCTTTGTGCCTGCGTTTCTGCATCTTTAATCTAAAAAAAAAAAATCCGTTTTTAATTTTGAGTCTGCGTTTTTTCTAAAAAAAAAAAAGAGTTTTTGCGTCATAAAAAAATTTTGTTTTGCGTTTTCTAAAAAAGAAAAAAAATATTTTCCTTATTTTCTGTCTTTAATTTTAATTTTGTTTAAGAACTGTTACTACTAACAATTTTCTTTTGAGTTTTTGAGTTTTTCTAGGAAACTGCATGCCAAAAACAAGAAGTAGTGATATAGAAGACTTTGAATTTGATCCAGAGCCAGAAAGAACACTACTTTCGCTAAGGAAGGAGAAATCAAATCGACAACAAGAAGAGGAGCCATCCAATTCGAGTTCTCAATCAAGTTCTCCTAGATCTGCTGCTTCAACATCGTCAGAAGACATGGCAAACGAAGAACCTAAAACCCTAAAAGAGCTTTCTGCACCAAACGTCAATCCACAAAGCTTAGCAATTCGATACCTAGATACGACTGCAAACTTTGAGATTAAATCTGGATTTATTCAGATTTTACCTAAATTTCATGGTCTGTCTGGAGAAGATCCTCACCGTCATCTAACCGATTTCCAGATTGCCTGCACATCAACAAATATCCAAGGTATCACTGAAGACCAATTCAAGCTAAGAACTTTTCCGTTCACTCTTGTGGATCGTGCAAAGGATTGGTTGTACCTCTTACCAACCGGTTCAATCACATCTTGGACGAGCCTTAAGAAGCTGTTCTTGGAAAAGTACTTTCCTGCTCACAAGGTATCAAGTATAAGGAAGGAGATTTGCGGAATTAAGCAACGCCATGGAGAAACAATGCACGAATATTGGGAACGTTTCAAGACACTATATGCGAGCTGCCCCAATCATCAAATCATTGAACAGTTGCTGATCCAATACTTCTACGAAGGATTACTACCGTTTGACAGATCTTCCATAGATTCTGCAAGTGGAGGAGCTTTCATAGACAAAACTCCTACCGATGCTTGGACTTTAGTGGAGAACATGGCTGCCAACACTCAACAATTCGGATCTCGAGAAGACTATTCAAGAGAAGGCAATACAAGAAGAATCAATGAAGTCTCTATCCATTCCACCTCACTGGAGCAACAACTTCAAGAAACAAATCAGCAAGTCGCTGCGCTCACTGATTTATTCAATGCGAATTTTTCAAGTGTGTCTAAGGTTTGTGGTATTTGTAAACAAGGACACTACACTGATAAGTGCCCTCTTTGGAACACACCGCGCAAGAAGTCAATGCTGTTGGAATGCAAGGAGCATATCAAAGGAAGCCTGAACCTTATTGGAGAGCCGAGCAACCAAGTCAACAATATGGGAACCAAGGTAACTATCAAGGAAGGCCAATGAATTATCAAAGGCCTATTTTTCAACAATCTTCACAAGCTGTCGAGATGCAACAATTGAGAGAAGCTATGGAGATGATGAGGAAACAAATTAGTCAATTGGCTAGTGACATGAGTGAACTCAAGACACAAGGTCAACAAAGGATCCCATCGCAACCCAAGGTACCTCCTAAAGAGAATGTAAGTGCAATCACCTTAAGGAGTGGAAAAGAGTTGGAAAACTCTTTTCCTACCCATGCCGCACAAGATGAAGGAGAGCCGAGCTACACCAAAGAAGAAGAATTGCAAGTGCCTGCCAAAGAAATCAAGATTGAAGACCAACCCAGAAGAGATGGTGCCACCACCAAGGAAACCGCCGCTGACAAGAAGGATTCTAAGACTAATGCCGCGCCACCTTTTCCATCAAGATTGAAGAAGTCAAAGAAAGAAGATGATGATTCAGATATTTTGGAGATACTTCGAAAAGTTGAGGTCAACATCCCACTTCTTGATGCTATTCAACAAATTCCAAACTATGCAAAGTTACTTAAGCAACTTTGTACCAACAAGAAAAGGCTACAAGGTAAGGTAAGTGCTGGAGTTAATGTCTCTGCTGTGCTTCAAAAGAGTTTACCTCCTAAGTGCAAGGATCCAGGTACGTTTTCTATTACTTGTTCTATTGGAAGAAGTCTTATAGAGAATGCTATGCTAGATTTAGGAGCATCTTTAAGCGTTATGCCTTTTTCTTTTTATCAATCTTTAAATCTTGGTCCTTTGAAAAATACTGATGTGATTCTGCAGTTAGCTGATGGATCTTTGGTTCATCCCAAAGGTATTCTAGAGAATGTCCTAATTCAAGTTGAACACTTGATTTTTCCTATTGACATCTTTATTATGGAGATGGAACATTCGAAAGACCAATGTTCTCTTTTATTAGGAAGACCTTTCTTAAGAACTTCCTATACAAAGATTGATGTATTCAATGGTTCATTGACCATGGAATTCGATGGTGATGTAATCCGCCCTAGAATTTCATCTCAATCGCATTAAACTTTAACAAGTTTGTTTGTGTTGTGAGTGTTAAAAGAGCTAGGAAGAGAGCAAGTGAAAATTCTTCATTAACAAAGCCTGATCAGATTTCCAGAGGAAGACAAAGGATAAAAGACATTTGACAACGCTACAACGAGAATTTCCACCAATTTTGGGGGAGATTTAAGAAGTTGTGTATCGATTGCCCTCAACATGGATTTAATAAAAGAATTCTAATCCAAATCTTCTATGGAGGATTAAGACTCAAAGATCGAGTTCTTGTTGATTCTTTTAGTCGCACTCCAATATTGAAGAGAACCCCGGAGAATGCATTCTATGCGTTTGAAGAATTATCCCGAAGGACGGAATTTTCAACCTCAAAGGAAGAACAAGAGGCCAACAAGCAAGGATTTCAGCCACACGAAGAGAAGAAGAAAATGGAAGCCAAGGAACCAAAGGAAGATGCTCAAGGCCATGATAGAGCTAACCCAGTCGGCCATTGCCCGACTGTTGCCCGGCCATCATCACACATGGCCCGGATAGGACCGGCCATACCCGAGCCGCGCCAAGACACATGCCCGGCCACGTCCCGGCCACCCGAGCCATCTGCCGAGCCACGCCCGGACTCCTCCGCGCACCACAACCGGTCATCCGCGCCGCCTGCCCGG
>AWUE01018587.1:0-12423 GCA_001974825.2 Corchorus olitorius | reverse complement strand
TAGGTAACTATAATGGAAGTTATTTTTTGTTGACACATACGGAACTGTGCTTATCAGAGAAAGGAGCGGCAATGAGCTGACATGGATAAATTGCACTGCAATGAGGAAAGGAAGACAAGTTATTGGAGGCCCTCCTTGGGATAATATGCCAAGCAAAGCTATGAAAGTCACAGCAGAAGATGCACTATTCTTTGTGAGCAAATCTGGAAGACTACTGCAGTTTACTGTAAGTTGCAGAAATTACATAAGATGACTAAAGCAAACGGATTTTATCATTGTTTGTTTGGGAATTCTTTTCCTTTTTTCCCTTCCTGAAAAAAGAAATAGAAGACGGCAACATACCAATAATGCTACTTTCACTTTTCAAATTCTTTCATAACAAATATAAGCCTTCAACTAATATTCTAGTACATGACAAAATTTATCTCTTTTTCTTTTCACCACATTGTTTATGATAGGTTCAGACGGAAATGTGTACCTAAGGTACATGGACCAATTGATATGGAAATGGAAAAACTGTGGTTTCCCACAGAATAGTGACAAAGCTACCGAAGATCAAATCCATGATGCAAAGCAAGAAGTATGTATCAACAACGATTTCACAGCTAGTTTAGATAACAATATGGAGAATTCAAATGATCCCAACAGAAACTGTGACACAAAGGTTTGTATCCAGCTATCCACACACACTTATTCCTACAAGTCTACCTCAATTAAAGATATTAAACTGATATTTAAAATCCCTACAAAAACATACAGGTTGCTCCTACAAGACCAATTCCATTTTCTGAAGATTCGGTTATATTCGAGCTAAGAGATGGCAGAGTAAGTAACCCAAACCCTGGCAGAAATCATATGCATCCACCAAAATGACAAAAGTTTGCAAGAGGTATTTCCGGAGTACAATTTCAATTTGCTTACGTATCATTTAGTTTCTATTTCCAAATACTCTGAAAATTTCTTTGAAAACATGGGGATTTGGCGCCCTTCAGAATGAAAAAAAAAAAACAAAAAGGCGCCATTTCTGATTTTGGCATAAAAAAGGCGCAATCTGTGATTTAAGCAGGCTCATAAAGGCGCTATTTCATTGACTAGAAAAGATTATCAGATATTTATTATGGAAAAAAATCACTGCCAATTAATTAAACAGGGGGAAATAGAAAAAGAATCAATGCCAATATAGCAGCTTGGAAAAGACTGGCGCCAAAAAATAAAATAAAATAAGCCCTAAACCCTCCATGTTCATCATATATATATACATATAATCTTTTGGATTCTTCTTTGATTTCCATTACTTTCCTATTGATTTTCTTTGGGAAAATCGGAGCTATTGCTGGTGGCAGAAAGGCTCAAGGTCAGTAAACTCTTACTTTTTGTTTCTAATTTCTGGTCTCTCTCAACTTTTTATGCGCTATTTTTTTTCCCATTTTTGATCTGGAAACGCAACTTAATCAACAGCTTGAGCAATATTCAGTTCCGATGAAGGATTCATACAATAAGGATCAAGCAAAAATGTAAGCTCTCAGTAGTTTCTCTCGCTATGTAACATTTTGTTGGTTACCTGTACCAAAAAATTTCAGATTTATTTCAGTCTCTATTATCATCTCTTTAATAAATTTGATCTACTCCTATATACGTGTTTGATTCACTCTTAATATAGGAAGGATAAGCCAAAGGGTAGTGAGAGTGCTTTTGAAAGGTCAAGAAGCAAGGTAAAACTACATTCATTTCAGGCAGCCTGTACTCTAGTTTCATAGAGGTTTTATTGTTTTACTTTGACAGCTGCATTTCATTTTCTTTGAAACCTAAACCTCTCTTTGTTCTTTCTTTTTCCTTTTTACTGTTTTTTTTCGTTCAATGTTTGTGCACAATGTCTTCTGCATCTTCCTATTCGCTTCCTTCAATTCCTAAAAGTGGCTTTGCTTGTTTCTTTTATTGAACTCATAACTCTCTTTGTTTTTCAAGTTTCTGGAATATTTTTACTCCTTTCAAGTTTCTAGAGTATGCTATCTTTTAGTTCCTTTCTTTTTCCAATCTTAAAATCTTGAGATTTTCATAGTTTGCTGGATATTTGAAATTCATTTGTTTTGTTTTTCTCCCACCCCTGTATGCTCAGTTCTCACGTTGTTTATGGTTCTTTATCAATTAGATGTTCTTTCATCATCTCATGTTTTGACAACAATTCGCAGAACTCAAATTGAAAAAAAGAAAAAGAAAAAGTAGTAATTGAGATATTATGGTTTCTGTATGTTTTTAACATTTGAAAGGGGGAGAGAAAGAATTAACGGAGTAAAGGGAATTTGTACAAGTTTTAATCTTGATCATTAAAAATTAATCATCCACATGTCACACATCTAATAGTGCATTAGAAATCAATGGATGGAGCTAGTATTGGACAGGAGCTGGACCCAAAAAATGGAGCTTGATTAGAACCCATTTTGATTTTGGCACTTTCTCCTCTCTTTCCTCTCTTGTTTGTCTTTCTGGTCACTTTTCAACAGTGGTTAGCAAATTGAGTATTGATGTTGATACAGGCTGAGTTATAACTTGTCGTTAAAGAGTTTCACAAGACATTTACTCTGTGTTTGACTCAAGTTGTTGGATTATTTTATTTCAGGTCATGAAAGGGGTAGGTAAAGAAAAATCTCAAAAGGCCAAGTGTGGGAAAAAAATGCAGCCTCAACTTAAACCTCCCCCTGGGTTTGTTTGCGAAAAATCTTTGTCCACTCAACGTACTCCCCTTACTAGATTTCCAAGGGACAGTTCTACAACAGCTCAAGGTAATCCTGCTAGGGGACTGTTGGCTGCCAGAAAAGCAATCCCTACCCAAACAGAGTCTTCGAAGGGATGTCCTGCTGGCGAAAAGCGGAAATCTTTCCCGCTCCGGGAAAATTCAGAGTTAGTTCAGGAGTATGATAGTGACTCCACTCAATCTCCAGACGAGTCTGATGACGAATATGGGAGTGAAGATGATCATGACATGACAACTCCTTCTGACTTACCTGACCACCGTACAGGTATAATTTTTTAAATTTTTAATTACCATTTTTTTTACACAAAAGAAAATATTACATGTTGTTCATATTATTCATACTAATGTGACGAACTTGCTTTTGAGTTTAAGGTGAAAAGAATGGTCGTGGACAATATATGGGGAAGAGATTGGACTTGAAGACCCAAGCTGGGACGGTGAAGCTGACTGTGCGTTTGGCTAGTGACAGATTACGCCCTGTTGGTCCTAATGCTCGGGATTTAGCAAATTACTGCGGATATACTGTGAGGACATTTGCTCCAATTGATGCGAAAAATTGGGAAGAGGCGTATAGATCATCTGGAGAGGAAATGTTAAATGCAATAAAGGTAACTTAATTGAATCTTTTTGAAATAAAAGTAATTTCTTAAAGTTTAGTTTTAACGCTTAACTTATTTTCAGGAGTTGTTCGAGTGTCCGACTGATGAGAGAAGGTTCGACGAATGTTGTAAACTAACCATGGGGAGACTTTACACAGGATGGAGGAATAGGTTGCATATGATTTATAAGTCGTTTGCAAGTGCTGAAGAGGCAAGTGAGAACCCACCGGATGGATTGACACAACATCAATGGGTTTCCTTAATTGAGTCTGTGTTTGAAGATGCGGAGTTTAAGGTATTTCTTGGATATTATTTTTAGTAAAAATTTATGTCTAAACTTGATTCTAATCAACTCTTTTTATGTTTTATAGAAAGTTAGTGAACGGAATTCCAGTAATGCCAAAAAAAGGAAGCAAGTTCATACCACCGGAAACAAATCTTTCGCAGAGTTTGAAGATGATTTGGTAAGTCATTAAGTACAATTTTTGTTTTAACTTTTTAATTTCAATTAATAATGATTTATAACGACTTATGATCTTATTTCCTATTTAAAATATAATAGCTTGACCCGGAGACCGGTTTGCTACCTCGAGCCGACAAAATTTGGTTTCTAGAACATTCTCGTAAGAACAAGGATGAAGAGGTGGTGTGGTCTGACAATTACTCAAAAGAAATTGGGGTAAGTCTTTAAAAATCTATAGTAAATTATACTTGTATTTTGTTTTGATAAATATATATGATATGTCATTGTTTTTAACTGAAATTGTGGCTATGCATGTAGGAAAAAATGACATCCTTGATTGATGATCCTTCACAAGAAGTTCCAAGGACTCGGGATGAAATTCATATTGGAGCCATGGGAGGTAGATCCGGATACTGTAGGGGATTTGGATATGGCAAACAAGGATTGATTAAAGGCACTCGAGCATCTAGGTCTTTGCTAGAACAACGTAATCAAAAGATTGAAGAACTTCAAGAGGAGATGGCAAATATGAAGGCAGAGCAAGAAGAAAGGAATCAAGGACGCAAGAGAAGCTTGAGGAGATCGAGAAGAGGCATGCAGAACAACTTGAAAAAATGCAAGCCGAATTTTTGAGCAAGCTTCCAACAAATTGGATACATGATTTCCCAAGCTTTGAAATGACTCCGGCTCAGACGCAAGACAAATAAAATGACATTGCGCAATATCTACTTTTTTCTTCGGAATTTTTAGGATTCAACTGTTTTCGGTTTTTATTTATTTTATGTTACCAAACTATTTTGTTTTCTTGGTTAATTAATGATGTTTGTTGGATGGATTTTTATGTTTAAAGATATTTTGTACCAAGATTTTAGCCCCAATTTATATTTAATCCTTGTTAGCATTCGTTTCCATAAAAAAAATCATAATTATATCACATAAATCAATAAATCCAGAACTTCTTCCAAACTAATTAACTAAACCTTTTGCTTTGCCAAGCAGCTTCAAAACATCAATCAGCTCAATATAGGGAGAGCGTTTCCAAAACAGTTGGCTTTTGTGATAAAATCCCACATTTGTGAATTTGAGCTTTTAGGTTTATTTTGTAGTGATTTTAGGGAGAAAATCATAACTTTCAATCCAGAAATTTGTTCGAGACGATTTAAGTACCCATGAAAAGATGATTCAAGGCTTTACAATTTTCATCAAGGACTTGAAACCTAATTTGGTCTTGAAGAAAGTGAAAACGATGAAAAGAAATGAAGATTGTAGAAAAGTTATCGCTGTTCCAAGTTGGGGTCAGATTGCCCTTCACCTTGGGGCCGGATTCGAAATACTTTCTCGACATCACAATCTATTTCAACTTGGAGCCGGGTTGAACCCGAAGCAGGCACCAGTTCGGCCTGACGCAATTTTTCCAAATTTTTCGATTTTGCCCCTAACAACTCCAAGTTCGTTTAGGACTTGTTGTATGCCTATAAATACAAGCTTTTAGGCTTGTTTTAAGTACTTTAAGTCCTCTAGATTATTTTATTTGTTGGAGAGAAGATTTCCATGGAGATCAATATTATTATAAAATGACCATATTGCCCTTAATTAGTTTAAGTGGACAAATTTACCTTGTTGAGCCGGGATTTCGAATCAACCGACTAGGATCAACAACTATGACATGTAAGCAATGCCATTGTACTCTAAGAGCATAAATTAATAAAATAACCTCAATAGGTAAATTTACTATTATGTCCCTAAAAGGGTGTACATGTTATTATTCTTTAAGATTGCACATCAAGGATTGAAAAGCTACCGTAACGAGCCTTTTGCGTTAAGATTACCATGTTACCCTTGATCGATGGAAATTACCATTATGCCCCTTAGTTATTAAATTTATGAGATTACCCCTATGGTGAAAATAAGGGAATTCAACCTATGTCACTCACTCTAATAATTTCGTAGGTGTGTTGTGGTACCAAGTATAGGTACAAGTGACCATTTTACCCTCGAATTGGTAAAACTACAACTTTGCCCCTAGAAAATGACTTATATAAGTCATTGCGACTTGAATAAGATTTCACAGCGACTTAATTTGTCGTTGCGACTTAATTTGTCGCTGCGAAAATCAATTAGTAACATATGTTAAGCAACGACTAACAAAAGTCGTTGCGAAAAGTTTAAGATTTCGCAACGACTAACAAAAGTCGCTGCGGAAAGTTTAAGATTTCGCAACGACTTAATCTGTCGTTTTCGAAAAGTAATCATGTTTTTTGTAGCGATTTTCAAGGTCGCTGCGAAAATCAATTAGTAACGTATATTAAGCAACACCTAACAAAAGTCGTTAGCGAAAGTTTAAGATTTCGCAATGACTAACAAAAGTCGCTGCGGAAAGTTTAAGATTTCGCAACGACTTAATCTGTCATTTCAAAAGTAATCATGTTTTTTGTAGCGACTTTCAAGGTCGTTGCGAAAATCAATTAGTAACATATATTTCGCAACAACTAACAAAAGTCGCTGCGGAAAGTTTAAGATTTCGCAACGACTTAATCTGTCGTTTCAAAAGTAATCATGTTTTTTGTAGCGACTTTTAAGGTCGCTACGAAAATCAATTAGTAACATATATTAAGCAACGACTTTTGTTAGTCGTTGCGAAAAGTTTAAAATTTCGCAACGACTAACAAAAGTCGCTGCGGAAAGTTTAAGATTTCGCAACGACTTAATCTGTCGTTTCAAGAGTAATCATGTTTTTTGTAGCGACTTTTAAGGTCGCTGCGAAAATCAATTAGTAACATATATTAAGCAACGACTAACAAAAGTCGCTGCGAAAAGTTTAAGATTTCGCAACGACTAACAAAAGTCGCTGCAGAAAGTTTAAGATTTCGCAACGACCTAATCTGTCGTTTCAAAAATAATCATGTTTTTTGTAGCGACTTTCAAGGTCGTTGCGAAAATCAATTAGTAACATATATTAAGCAACGACTAACAAAAGTCGTTGCGAAAAGACTATGATTTCGCAACGACTAATAGAAGTCGTTGTAAAACTGGTAAGATTTAGCAGCGACTTTCTTTTTGTCGTTGCGAATGATGTTAGCATTCGCAACGACAAAAAATGTCATTACGTATGGTACTGCCTAATGTAGATTGGGCAACGACTTTTAAAAGTCGTTGCGATAAAGCAATATTTGGTAACGGCTTTTAAAGGTCGCTGCCAATACTCAACATTCGCAACGATATTTTTTAGTCGTTGCTAAATGTCGTTGCGAAAAGTATGTTTTCTAGTAGTGGAATAAAAGTTGGACTTTTAATTAAAAGATTGAAGCTTGTAAGTAGTTTGTAAATAATGATTGGACTTTAGATTAAAAGATCAAACTTTTAAGAAATTTGTAAATAAAGGTTGAAATTTTAATTAAAAGGTTGAACTTTTAAGAAATTTGTAAGTGAAGGTTGAACTTTTAATTGAAAGTTGAAACCTTTTAAGCAATTTGTAAATAAAGATGAAATCTTTAAATTAAAATATTGAACTTTAAATTAATTTGTAAATAAAAATGAAATTTTTGATGGGCTTATGACAAAAATGAAATCTTTAAGCAAAAAATGTGGGTTTTTGATCAACTTGTGATAAAAATGAAACCCTCAAAATTAAAAGATTGAACTCTTAATTAATTTGAAATCAAAGTTTGGTTCTTGATTTAGCAACCGATTAGGACTAGGTTTGGTTTCTTGTTTTGTTCTAATTTCATAATTTAGCTAAAGTTAGTTTCTTGGTTGAAGATTGGTTGATTGAGTAGATTTTGATTAACTATGACTGAGTCAGTTCATCTGCATTTCATATTTATTTCTGTCAGTTTATCTGTTCATGCCATTACTAAATCCATAAAAAGGGTGTTTTTAACTATGACGGGCAAATCTCGGGTAAAGGTGCATGAGCATGACCTCTCGGGATTTCGCTCCGAGATCGAATGGCTTTCACGAATATCCCCGGGGGGCCGGGCTAGGTTCGTGGGGGTCTATTCGAGTAAACCCTCTTTTTATTGATCAAATGATAAAATTTAGACTTTGCATGCATCGTGTCATTCATGCATTAATCAAGATTAATTCGCAAAATTCAAAAATTCAAAAGAATGGTTTTTCTATTTCATTCCTATTTTGCCCTTCCTGGTCGGAAGGTGTTGTTTTCAATATTCCATTCACATTTTATTCCCGTTTTTCCATTCCCGGTCGGAAGGTGTTGTTTTCAGTATTTCATTCCCATTTTATTCCTGTTTTGCCCTTCCCAGTCGGAAGGTGTTGTTTTCAACATTGTATTCCAATTTTGCCCTTCCCAGTCGGAAGGTTGTTTTCAACATTGTATTCCCGTTTTGCCCATCCCGGTCGGAAGGTGTTGTTTTCAACATTGTATTCCTGTTTTGCCCTTCCCGGTCGAAAGATGTTGTTTTCAACATTTTATTCCCGTTTTGCCCTTCCCGGTCGGAAGGTGTTGTTTTAAACATTTTATTCCCGTTTTGCCCTTCCCGGTCGGAAGTTCTTGTTTTCAATATTTCATTCACATTTTATTCATGTTTTGCCCTTCCCAGTCGGAAGGTGTTGTTTTCAACATTTTATTCCTGTTTTGCCCTTCCCAATCGGAAGGTGTTGTTTTCAACATTGTATTCCCGTTTTGCCCTTCCCGGTCGGAAGGTGTTGTTTTCAACATTTTATTCCCGTTTGGCCTTTCCCGGTTGGAAGGTGTTGTTTTCAACATTTTATTCCTATTTTGCCCTTCCCGGTCGGAAGGTGTTGTTTTCAACATTTTATTCCCGTTTTGCCCTTCCCAGTCGGAAGGTGTTCTTTTCAATATTTCATTCATGTTTTGCCCTTTCCGGTCGGAAGGTGTTGTCTTCAATATTTTATTCCAATTTTGCCCTTCCCGGTCGGAAGGTGTTGTTTTCAACATTTCGTCCCTGTTTTCAATGTTTTATTCCTGTTTTCATTGTTTTATTCCAATTTTGTCCTTCCCGGTCGGGAGGTGTTGTTTTCAATGTTTTATTCTTGTTTTCAATGTCTTGTTCATGTCCTCAATGTTTTATTCTCGTTTGCCCTTCCCTGTCGGAAGGTGTTGTTTTCAATCTTTTATTCTTGTTCTCAACCTTTTATTCCCGTTTTGCCCTTCCCCATCGGAAGGAGTTATTCCTACTCTCTTCTTGTCGGTCCTAGTCCATGTCATATTTCCACTTATTGAAGAAATGCAACTCTTTTAAAACAAAGAAAAAATCGGAACATAGGGCTAAGAACTGAAAGCAACTTTTTTATTTCATACCACATTAGATCTATTTTGACTTAGAGGTACCGTCATTTGACGGGCGCTCCGGGGGTGCTAATCCTTCCCTGGGCGTAATCGACTCCCGAACCTAGACTTTATTAACAAGACCGGACATTAGGTTTAGTGGGTCCCATGCCAAGCCTGAACCTCATTAGGCTGGTTAGGTTAATTAGGTGACTAATCACACCTTAGAACTTTGATTAGTGGCGACTCCCTCATTTTAAGTCGTTAAACGGCAGGGTTCGTACCCCGGACCTGCGCGTTGCGACAGCTTGGCGACTCCGCTGGGGACCTTAGAGAGTCAGGCCTCATTTAGTCTAAACAAGATCTAGGATTAATAAAATGGTTGCTTTGTGTTGTTTGGTTTGTTTTGTTTTGTTTGTTTTGATGTTTTATTGCACTTACACTTTGATGTTTTTGTTATCTTCACCCCATGTCTTGTTGTTTTCTGTGTTTTCTATTGTGGTTAGTTACTAGGTCTTCCAGGTTTAGTTTTAGGGTACTGGTAAGTCGTTCCTTCACACACTTCATTTGATATTTCGCATTCATGCATGAGATCGTCTCAGACCTGGGCATACCTTTAGTTTTGGGAGGTATAATAGCAAGCCTTCGTGGGACTCGTTTGTCCCCGTGCAGGTTGTGTGAAAAACCTCCACCCAAGGAAATTCTACTAGCCCAGTAATGGAAACTAGTGGGTTGAATTGTGAAACTTTAGGTGAAGCTTCACCCGGCATATAGTGGAGTGGCTTCCCGCCTAGGTAGAGCCAAACCCGTGAGGAGGAATGTATTAGGTACACATAAGGAACACCTCTTACTCTTACTTCTCGGTTTTCAAAAAAGGACTGTAGAGAGAGTAAGCTCTTTTACTCTCAGTAAATGGACCAACCTGCCCCAAAGAACTCATAGTCCGAGTGTTTTTTTTTTCAGCGAAAATATTTTGATTAATAAAAGAAGGGGCATGATTTTCTTTTCGATTCTCAGTTACTTGTTCATATTTATGGTCACTTACTGACTGCCCTTTGTTTTTGTTTTCAGGCTCAGACGTGCCTGCATAACTCTTCTGTTTTGCAGGTTGCATTGTGCATCCACATGCATTTAACATCTTCAAAAGCATAATCGATCATGCATGCTCATGCATCCGCTCATCAACATAGTTCGCCATGTCATGCATTTTTTCTATCTATCCATCAGCATGAGACTTTGAATGCCATGTCATCTACATTTTGCATTTCCATGCACAGTTGTAGAGTTGTCAGACCATCAACATGTATATACGATCATGCATACGTCATGCATCAGTCAATCACTTGTATACATATATGGCACATTTGTCATACATCGTCATTAGCACTTGTTATTAGATGTGTTTCATGCATATAGATTCTTCATGTAGATCACTTGTACATATTACTTGTTTTCTACCTTTTTGTTGGAATTTAACACCATCAGGAAAGCATGCGTGACACAAGAAAACACATTGTAAACTCAGTGGCAAAGATTGCAGACGCAAAGCGGGGTTGAAGACCTTCATTCCTCAGATACTTTGAAAGTAGCCAAGCCGTGCCAGTAAAGTCGCTCTCACTCTAACAGATGGCCAGTCAGTAGAGGACTCTGGGATTTCATGGTGAAAAAGTTGAAGACAACATCAGAAGTTATACCTTGAGTAGCTTGTCGAGTAATGAAGAGTCACACGGCTCTAGATTAGTCACAAAGGGACGACGGAAGCCCACAAAAGGGAAATCACTTAAAAGGCCAAATTCAAATCACTTTCAGGCCTTGGAAAGACAAAATGGTTCAGAAGTCAAATAAGTCCATCTAAGTGACACCTTTTCAAATCACTTCAATTGTTGAGACTCCTTTCTCTCCCTTACCCTTAATGCGGAGCAATATTCAGTAGCAATAACATGCTCATCTTCATCAATAAGGAGGTCCGACAAGACAATGAGGCAGAAGACATTAATCATCAAATTCCCATCAAAGAAAAAGAAAAATTGGGCCAAAAAAGAAAGAGGTCGCAAAAGGAGAATAAAAAGGATTGCAACATCATGTGCTTGCACAGATTTTCAGGATGGTAAAAAAAACAAGAGACGTTTTTCAAGAAAATTGTTTTCAAGAAAAAGGTTTTCAAAAACGAGTTTGCAAAAGGTTTTGGGTTTTCTAAGGGTCGCCTTTCATCAAAATATCCAAATCTGAAATGATAAATGGCCTTCCTTCCTATTCCTTCACTTGCAGAAAATTATCCGTAGTTGTCCCCTTTGAGTCTTGATCGGTCGTCAGCAAATCATAAAAATAAAATTCCCAAAAAATTCCTAACTATAGCAGATATGGCAAGTAGGGGTCGAACCCACAGAGAAATAGGTTATTAATCTTTTTCTTAAAACAATTAAACAAATTAAAGAGAATTTTTATAGTGAAATTAAACCTAATCAAACTAGCAATTAAAATCAATCAAGAAAACAATCAAGAAAATTAAAGAAAACAATTAACAAGAAAGCAGTGAATAATTAAGAAAATAATTGATAAAAACCTCCAACATAGAATTAATATCCCTCTTGACAATTATAACATGGATCATTGATATCTAATAATTATGAAAACGAAGAATACCTTGTCGAAATTAAATCCTAAATCACCTTAATTAGGTAAGATTACTCGCAAGAGCTTAAATTACCCCTTTTTCCTCCTAACTAATCAATTAGCCGTAAAGCCTTAAAGATTTGTTAGGGATCAAAGCATTAAGAACTAGTAATTTATACAAGCACAAAGAGCAATTTCTCACTCAATGTTCCTTATCTCCCTTGGAAGGGACTTCCGTCCTCCCCCAATTGCTACAAACAACCAAGCCGGAACGTTAATCCTCGACTTGATCTAGCTAATACTAACTTAATCTATCATGAAAGTGTCGGCTCAATCAATCAAAACAAGCAACATAGAATTAAAACAGAGATCAAAAAGAATACTCTAACAATTATCATATATAAGCACAAAATCTCACCAATATATATGTCAAGAGATCAATTAAATTCTACATTGGAGTTAAGAAAAGGATTACTCACTCATGAATTAAGTGAGCATCCAAAGAATAAGAAGAAAAACTTACCTTATGAATGAGAAGAGAAGGGGGACGGCGGCACAGAGGCTTTTTGTCCTCCAAATCTTCAATACAATTTTTAGATCTATATGTGTGTATGTGTATCTTGAAAACCTAGACCTAAGGTGCCTATTTATAGTGGAAATAACCCTAGAAATTTCAATCCTAACTTGGAAATAAGTCTAGGACGGTTTAAGGGTCTAACTTGGACTCCAAGTTGAATTAAAAGTC
>AWUE01018584.1:0-26569 GCA_001974825.2 Corchorus olitorius | reverse complement strand
TAAACTTTGGCCAGAAAAACCTATTTTACTTAAACAACTACTATTTGGAAGAGGGAAAAAAAAAGGAAAAAGAAAAAAACAGGAACGACTGCAACTCTACAAGTTCTTGCCGTGCTTTTTTTAGGTACTTTCTTAAAATTTGAACATGATGTCGAGTAACAATTTTAATATATTTTTACAAGGGTATTACTAAATACCGCCCCCCCTTTGAACTATTTTGCCCTTTGCTTTATTTTCCTTCAAACTTCAAAATTTTCAATTCTCTCAAAATTTCTCAATTTTCAAACTTTCAAACCTCAATTATTCAAGTAAAACAACATCAAACTCATGGAGAAGCAACATTTGGGGTGGGGAAAAAAATTTTCGGATTGAAAGTATGTTATTTAAAAAAACCCCGAAATCAGGCTTGGTCGCAACCACGGCTCGCGACTAGCTATCTGCTTTTTTTTTAACTTTTTTTTAAAAAATTAATAATTAGTTATTATTTTTAAAAATTAGTTATTATTATTTTATATGATTATTTCGTTACCAATTTTTTTAAAAAAAAAACGTAATTGAAAAGCTAATTGAAAGTTTGAATTTTTTTTTGCTAATATTTTATATGATTATTTTGGCTCTTTTTTTTTGGTTTGCTTTAAAAAAAACCTTTGTTCATGAGTTTGGATGTTATTTTACTTGAATGATTAAGGTTGAAGGTTGAGAGGATTTGAGAGAATTCAAAAGTTTAAAGTTCGAAGGAAAATAAAGCAAAGGGTAAAATAGTCCAAAGGGGGGGGGGCGGTGACTAGTAAAAGGGGGCGGTATTTAGTAATCCAGAAAAAAAATGGTAAGGATAAAATATTCATAAAATATTGGATTTAATGAAATAAAAATAGAATTTTTGGTGTGAAAAACTATAAAAATTTAAATGATGTCATTTAAGAAATATATTTAAAAAACAAGCCCTTAACATCACGTGCCTATGTTTACTAGAAACAAGCCCCTAACATATTTAATCTACTCTTAGCCAAAACGAAAAAAACTCTCTCCAAAACTCATAACTCCGGGCGGCCAAGTACGAATGTTATAAAACTTTTGAATTGACAATTATACCCTTATTTGTCGATTATATTTCTTAAATGCCATTGTTTAAATTTTTATAGCTTTACTCAACTAAAAACTCTATTTTTATTTAATATAATCTAATATATTCATAAATATTTTATTTTTACAATTTTACTATTTTATTTAAAAAATTAGATATATTAGAATTTTTTAAATATATTTCTTAATGACATTATTTAAACTTTTACAGTTTTATTTCACCAAAAATTCTATTTTTATTTAATTAAATTCAATATTTTTATAACTATTTTATCTTTACCATTTTTTAGGGAATTATCTTTACCGTTCTAATTTTAAAAGATGAGTTATTATTTGGTACATTGTTGGTAGAGTTTTTGGAAAGATGATAAGGAAAAAAGATAAAAGATAAAAAAAAATCAATTTTTTATTTCGAAAATTAAATTATAGACTAAATACTAAAAAAATCCCTTATGTTTTTCTTTTGGGACAAAAAAATCCGTTATGTTTTTTTATGTGACGAATTAGTCCCTTGCTGACGTGGAAAAGCCACGTGGTTGCTACGTAGACTTTTTGCTGACGTGGTTTTTCCACGTCAGCAAATCTGACGGATGTTAGTCACGTGACTAACGAACTATCCAAAAAGGACTAACGTGGCTCATATTTGAAACGTAAGGGATTAATTTGTCCCGAAATAAACATAAGGGATTATTTTGTCCCAAAAACAAAACATAAGGAATTTTTTTGGGTATTTAGCCTTTGTTTTTGAAAAATATGTTTGCTAATCTCTGTTTTATTTTATGATCCTGATATTTATTGATTTATGTGACCATTAATGATGTAATTGGATAAATCTATAGTTAAATCAAGCTTTCGGACGATCCATCCAAGTTTGATTGTGAGGTAACAATTGGCAGCGAACTATCAATTCCTTTCAAGGGATTAGTAAACCTTGTTAATTCTTGATTGAGTTAATAAGTTTGGTTATACATGCTATGCATGTGTGAAAAATAATTGTTCTTGAGTGATTGTTAGAGAGGATTTATCTTTGAATAAGTCTATTCCCCTTCTTTGTGGGATTCGACCCCTGCTTGCCCTATCTACCTAGTTAGGAAATTGTGGGGATTATTTTTGTGATTTGCTAACGACCGATCAAAGTTTCAAATGAAAAAAGTGGGAATGAAGTGGGAATGTGAGATTACATGGGTTCAAAGTGGGAATGACATACCCACTAATATTCCCACTTGAGTAGGAATGTAGGGGGAATGTCATTCTGATTGAGCTAAATTAGACCCTATTTTTATAGCTATTTTACTATGTTTTTGGACCTATTTATGTTTAAATATATGTTATTTTGATAATATTTGTGTTTTGAGCCTTTAAGTGATGTGAAAATTAGAAATTGTTATTTTTCACTATTTTTGGAGCTATTTTGATAACTTTTTACACAGATTTTAGCAAAGCAATTTTGAGCATAAATTTGAAGATTCGAAGTTCGTGTTTGAAGACAATTTGAAGATAATTTGGAGACTTGAAGATTTTTGAAGATTTATTTCAAGAGCAAGAATTGAAGATTGGAGCCTTAATTGAAGACAAGTCATGGATAAGCCTTCAAGCTTTGATATTTTTGGATATTTTATATGGGAAGATACTCAGCCCATATAAATCATTAATCATTAATTGGAATTAAAATCCCAATTAATAACTCCTAAATCCAAGGAAATATCCAAATCTCGTAGATTCCCGATTCTAGTCCTAACAGGATTAGGATTCAGGCGCAGTTTTGGTAGCAAAATCATAACTTTCTTCTCCGACCTCCGTTTGAAGCCTATGAGTACTTGTTTGAAAGATAACTCCGAGATCTACAACTTTCCTTTGAAGTCCAAGACCCAGTTCTGCCGTTTTCATGTCCAAAAATGCCGTCGAAGTCCCTGCACGAAATCAGGATTTTTTCAGGATCCTATTTTAACTTGGATTCTACTCTAGGATGACTTTTAATCTAACTTGGAGTCTAAGTTAGACTCAAAACCAACTTAGACCTCTTTCCAAGTTAGGATTGGAATTCCTAGGGTTATTTCCACTATAAATAGCCACCTCCTGTAACACAAATCACATACCTTCACACACCAAAATATTTTCACATAGATAATTTCTTTTCTTCTAGTTTTTAGGCCAAAGGTGCCGCCCCCCTCTCTACCAATAGGGAGGTGCGGCATATCTAGGTTTTTAGCAAGGATATTTCGCCCCTCCAAGGTTTTATAAGTACTCTTATGCCGCTCATGGATTTTCCCGAATCCATGAGTAGCTAAATTCTTAATACTTCTAATCCTTTGGTGAATTCAATCAATTAAATATGGTGAGATTTCTGTTCTTATAATTTGGTATTTTATTCTTGATAGATGGCATGTTAAATTTTGTTTTAATTCTACAATCTTGATCTTTATTGATTTATTGTGGCCATTAAAGAGGTAATTTGAGAGATTGTTGGCTAGATCAAATAGCGGATTGACGTTCATGTTTGATTGTGTGTAGCAAGTTAGCCGCACTTGACGGCGGGTTAATTGGGTTTGCATGCCAGTGATCAGATTTATCTGGTTGTTGTATGGTTTTATTTATTAAGCATGTGTGAAAGAACTAATAAAAGTTGATCTTAATGCTTTGAATCCTAGCAAATCTTTAAGGCCTGACGACTAATTGATTAGTTAGGAGGAAAAGGGGGTAATTTAAGGCTTGACGGCTAATCTTATCTAAATAGCATGTTAGGGTTTTCCCTAGACCAGTTATCATCTAGAATTTAATATTGAATTTATTTTTTAATTAAATCAAGGACCGATAATTAATTTGATTGTTTTCTACCATTGGTGAAGAAGTAAACCCTTAATTATTGTTTTCTTTCTTATCTGTCATAGACTTAGATTAATTTACTCTGCTTTGTTTTCTAGTATAATTGTTTTCTTCTTAATTGTTATTCTAAACCCTCTGCTTTCTGTGTTGTTTTTGAGAGATTTTAAGGATGGAATTTTCGGATAAAGTCTAGCACCCTTCTCTGTGGGATCGACCCCTACTTACCCTATCTATTTAGTTAGGATTTTGTTGGGAATTATTTTTATGATTGCTGACGACCGATCACATTCCCACTGGGAATCTGATCCCCCGAACCAAACTAGGGAATATAACATTCCCAACAGCACATTCCCACTTGATACCTTGAACCAAACACCACCTAAAAATTAAAACGGATTGGATCGTAAAACAAAAGACAGAAAAGAGTAAGTTAGTTTCTTCACTATTTTCATTATTATGTTTGATGATTGCTTAAAACGATTGTTCTAAAGTGATTGCATAAATGGGTATGAAACTGAACATAGTGTATAATCTATAGGGAATATCAAAATATCAAAATTTCGTAAGAATATTTAATTAAAACATGTTGGGCTACGTGCAACGCACGTAAAAGTTAAAACTAGTAGGGATGCAACCGGGTAGGGTACCCGTCAAATTTGAGGTACCCGTACCCTAACCCTATAATTTTCAAAGTACCCGTACCCTATAAATACCCGGTAAATTTTTCAATCCTTCTACCCGAACCCTACCCTATTAAAATCTATACTACCCGTACCCTACCTGATACCCGATAAAAAACCGATTAAACAAAGCAACCATGATGCTACTACAGACTTCATTGTGATATTCTGTCAAATAGCTATCCTACACCAAACAGTGAGAAATCATGCATAAAGAAGAAACAATTATTATGGCTTTCACAATGACAATACCAAACCAAACCGAGCTACACAAATATTGAGTTGCAAATTGTTGTGGAAAGAAGAAATTAACAAACATAAAGATGAGAAAAGAAGTGAAAGGAGAGCAGTGGATGACAAATAGAGAGTGAAGCTCGAGATTTAGTCGCATAAGAAGAAGAAGGACTATATGTAGCATTGGGCAGCGCCGTCCAAGGAGTAAGAACCATTGAGTGGCGTCGACGATTGTCAAGAGAAGGAGGAGTGAGAGCATCGAGCGACGGCTTTGAGAGAAAAATAAGAATTAGGTTTTGAACTTTTAATCGTGAATTGGAAGAAAGAATAGGTTTAGTTTGTGTCTGAGCGTTTTCATTGTATTTTAATTATTTTCATCAAAGAGTAAAAACAATCTAAAATAAATATATTTGGTATTATAAATAAACAGAAGTTCTTTTTGATATGGATGGTAACGTGACCATTTTTAATTCCTTAATTTTAAACGAGGGAAAGGGTTCGAATCACATAAAAATCATATAAATTTTGCATTATATGTAAGCGAGTTCGGGTATCGGGTACCCAAGGGGTGCTACCCGTACCCTACCCGAACCCGTCTTGGGTAGTAAATATACTACCCGTACCCTACCCTAACCCTATTTCAAGGTACCCTAACCCTACAAAATCGGGTCGGGTAGTCCCGGGTACCCGAAAAAAGACTACCCGCTTGCATCCCTAAAAACTAGTTGAAAAAAAGGGAGAGTTTATGGAAGTACAAAATTCATACACCAATAATTTGTCATGCTAAAAAGCACCAATTCTATTAGTTGGCATCTCCCGGCATATGAGATATTCTTAGCAGATCAAGATCGAATTTGCTGTGTAATCTTATCTACTAAGGGAGCACAATCTCTGGCATTCAGTCTTTTTGATATCAAAGGGACTCCCAAATACCTTATTGGTAATTCCCCAACTTTAAAACCAGTTTCTGCCTGAATTTCTACCAAACACTCATTAGATATACCAGTATAGAAAATTTCACTCTTTAAACAATTCATACAGAGACCTGAATACTGATAGAACATATCTAGAATATTCTTAATGTCCAAAATAGACTGAAGATTGCCTTTAGTAAAAATAAGTAGATCATCGGCAAAACAAAGATTAGTCAGATTCACCTTTTTACACTTTGGGTGGAAACCAAAAACACCATGAACTACTCCATAATCCAGCAGCTTTGACAAGGTATTCATAGCCATAACAAAAATATAAGGGGGGCTTGGTTTTAAATGTAAGGTAATAGCTAAGGAACAAAGGTGAATTGGAGTTTATTTATCATCCGAAATCTGAAGGGGGGCTTGGTTTTAAAGATCTCTCTATATGGAACAGAGCTTGTATCATCCGAAACATCTGGCTGTTTTTTGCTCAATCGGGATCAATTTGGGCATCTTGGGTCTCAGCTTATATCTTGAAAGGGAGGAATATTATGCACATTTCCTCTCTGCTAATATATAGTTGGGCCTTTAAGAGGTTATGAAGATTGAGACTTTGGGTGAATATTCTACAAAATGATGGCTTATGGAATTTTCCAGGAAATAAGTTCAAAGTATCCATGGTATACGAAGGTTTGAGGCATAGACAAAACAAAGCAAATTGGCATAGACTTATATGGTTTCCACTTCATATTCCAAAGTGCTCGTTCATCTCTTGGTTGGTGATTTTGAATAGATTGCCTACCCGGGAGAGACTTGCACAATGGGGTTTGGAATTGGATTCTACAGCTTGATTACTTTGTGGTCAGCAAACTGAAAACATAGATTACTTTTTTTTCACTTGTTCTTTTTCTAGATGTGTTTGGCAGCAAGTCCTCACAACCTGTGGGTTCACTTGACAGGCTGGAGACTGGAATGGAGATTTTGATTGGGCAGTTAAAGGCTTCAAAGGTAAATCCCTTCTTACTACCATTCTAAACCTAGCCTGGACAGATTTTTGTTATTATGTTTGGTTGGAAAGGAATGCCAGGTTATATGGCAAGTCACATAGTTTTATTAAGACTGTATTTGGCCACATTAGAGATACTTTTAGATTTAAACTTCACGGTTTATCTAAAGCTCAATATGATGTGGTTAATAGGAAATTATGTAATAAGTGGAGCCTTGTTATTCCTGATCTATGTTCTTAGATCTCGATTTACTAGTTTTCCTTTGTAAAGCTTTATCAATTTGTTCTTGGAACAAATTTTGTACTTTGTAAGCACTTGTTGCTTTTTCAGGATAATAAATTGACTAATCATATATATATAAAGAAAAAAAAAAGAAATAAAAGGAGAGCTAATGATCAAAGATTAGGCTTAGAAAACATAAGCCAAAAGTTTAGTGAAAGATTGAAAATGAATTCAACCGAAAATTCAAAGGTCGCAGCTGAAATACAAAAGTGGAGTTAGTTCATGGCACCACATTTGGTGAAATGCAAGCTTTTCATAAGCAGACTGATCATTGAACCAATAAAGAGTCCAAATTTCGATTTGATCGGTCCGTCCAGTTCAATTGACATTTTTATTAAATATTTAGTGGTTTAGCATCTAACCATTAAATATGTGGAATACATATTAATTAAAAATGTTTAATATGTTGGTAAAAACATGTTTTTTAATAAATTGATAGGTCATGAGTTTGAATCTCATCCTACTCAAATATTTTTTTCAACAATTTTACAGCATCCAAACTGTCCAACTGGCTCAACTGGATCGGTCCAATCTAGTTCAACCAATTATAACCGATTTGACAAAGTAAATAATGGTGTTTGGCACTTCCTTTGGACCGGACAGGCCATCGATCTCCAGTTGAATCGGTCGAACCGACCTATCTAGTCTTTTCTCAAAAAGCATGGTGGAATGTGAGTGGTTAATTGAGGTAAAGCAGGTCATTGATCCCTGATTGAATCGATTGGACCAACTGGTCCAATCCTTTTTCAAAACCATGGTGAAACGTGGGTGATTAGTGAAGAGAATGGAATCATGTGGATGGAACAAGCCTATAAAAAGGTAGCAAACGTTGAAGAATGAACGACTTAATCACATGACAAATCGTATCAACTTATCTTAGATTATGACTAAATCTTGTAGATGTCATAATTCTATCCTTACAAGTAGTGTGATTGTAATCATTAGTGTGATTCCCTTTCAAAACCCGTTGAGAGGAGAAATGTTAGTCGATGTCCACTTCTGTATAGAAGAAATGGAAGTGAAATCCGATCCTCCCGGAAGTCAGTATGCCAACTATTTTTCCTTATGAAACTCATTTAAGATTGGATGTCATCAGAAACATCAAATATTGAAGTTTTTTACGTACTATCGGTGTGTTGCAACATGCGAGACCGGGGGGTCCTGCCGCCAACGACTTGGGGGATACTACCCTTCCTCAGTTCTAAGAGTCGCCACTAATGTTTTTTACATAGATGTGATTAGCCACCTATCCATGTTATTAAGTCTAATATTTACCTAAGCTTGGTAAAGGTAACACTAAACCTAATAAACGATCTTCTAACCAGAGTCTATGGTTCGGGAGTCGGTTACGTTCAAAGAAGGATTAGCACCCCGAAACACCCGTCAAATGATGGTACCTCAAGTCTAAACTAGATCTACCGAGTCTGACAAAAATGTTGAATTTGATCCTAGTCTTGCATTACTAAGAGTGATTAAAGAGACTAAACAGGTTCTAAAACCTTTTATTTCATAATTAATTTAATTACCCTAAATTAAGCTAATTATTACTAATTTCTTTTTTTACTGCTTAATCAACTTAATTACCCTGAATTAAGCTGATTAATGGCTTACTTAATTACCCTGAATTAACTTACTTATTGGTTTCTTTAATTACCCTGAAATAAGCTACTTGTGGACTACTTAATTCATGAATGCATATAATGCATGGACTGGTAAATTTTAGTCCATCAGCAAAGGGGGGTTTACTTGAAATTAGCCTGGAGACTCTTCCCACGCATTATGATGGTATCTCGAGAATAAGTCAACCTCGGAGTGGGACCGGGAATTCGTACCCGAGTACACTTACGGGAACTGTAACACAATGATCAAATTAAGCAAATTTGGTATAACTTTGTAATTGTTAAAGGAGTTAAATCGAAAGTGATACAATTTAGAGGATATGCATACTAAAAGGAAATTTGAATATCTAGTGGAGAAATCCATTCACTCATGAATAATTAAAATATGAGAATATTATTGAAAAAAATAAGAAAATTGGAGAATTATGAATCAAGTGGATTTAATTATGTTTGTTAAAGGACTAAATTGAAAAGAGATAAAAGGTTAAGGGCTATGTTAGAAAATATACCTAAAGCAAAAAAAAAAATTAAAACATTACAAGTGGGGGGCGGCACCCATATAACCCGTCCCCCCATTTCTTCTTAACTTTCTCTTTTCTCCCTTACTCTCTCTTGTATCCTCCATGAAAGGCATGCTTTGAAGCTTTCTCTCTCCAAGTAATTTACATCCTCCACACCTTGAAAACAACATGCAAATTGAAATCTAGAAAGCCCATACTCTATTCTATGTATTCTCCAAACTATTTTGCATAAAGGACTTAGCATTCCTAAGAAAATCTTTGAGATAGGGGCTGCAAAAATGATGATGAATTGTTGGGAAAAAACTCAAGTAGAGCTATTAGTTTTGGAGCTAGAAACATCCATCAAGAAAGATTGGGTAAGCATATTTTTGGCATTGTAATGGTGAGGTATGGTGTGATTACTTTGGATTTCTACTAGTTGTTGATTTTGGATATAGTTCTAAGTTCAACTTTTGGTGTATTGCAAGGATGCATGAATGGAAATATTGTAGATGGGTTAAGCCTTCAAGAGAGTCATTCTTGGAATTTAATGATGGTAAGTTTTGATCTATGGTGTGTGATTGAATTATTTGTTATGAACTTTGGTAATTAAGCTAAGTGAGGGTTTGAGGATAATCTGCAGGTTCTGTTTTATGACCTTTTGAGATAGTAACTAATGTCAAAAAATTATGAAATTTGGCAGTGTTATAGAAAATTGAATTTGGAACAAACTTTGTGAAATGCTGTTTTTGCTAATTTTGCTTGGATTGGGAGTTATAAGACTCGGAAGTTAATGTCACTGAATTGAGGTCCAAAACTGGAAAACTGACTTTGAGGTTAAATTTGAATTAGTTATAGTGCGAATTTGATGTGGATTCTTTGGAATCAATTTTAGCTCAATGAATTATCTTTCATTTGGTTTTGGTTTCAACTGATTTGGTTGATTATTGATTGAGTTATGCTCATTTTCCCCAAGCTTCGCAAATCTGAAAATGGCAGAACCATTTTGTATTAGTGCATTTTAGCAGCCTTTTTCGAGGGGCATATCTTAGCCTTCATAAATCCAAATTAAGTCATTCTTATGCCCAATTTGTAGGGTTTTGAGTCCTCTACAACTTTGTAGAAGGAATCGAGTTGAGATTTTAAGTCTAAGATAGAGAAAAAGGGTTGTTTCTATAGCTGCACAGTTTTCACCTAAAAATAGGACCCTTTTTAAAATATTTTGGAATCAACCTGAAATTTGATTATGATGGAGGAGGAATTTGAGGATGGTTCCTTGGAATAAATTTTAGTATAATGAATTGTCTTTCAAATGGAAGTGGTTTCGTATGATTTGGTAAAGGATCGAGCAAGATGTGACTGTTTTTGCAAAGTGTCGCTACGTTAGACCTTTGTTGTAAAATAGAGTTTGCCTAGAACTTTAATGCCATTATTTGTTCTAATTATCTCGTACTCCTAAATGTTTAGGATTCAAATTGAAAGGGGGTTTATAGTACATCAATACCACTGAAAGGAAATTAGCGGGAGTATACGAACCTCCCGAACTGTGAGTGCTTAGTAGCTATCTTCATTTCATTAAGAAAAATGTTTTTGAAAAATGCTCTCATGTTTTATAAATATTGTTTTAATAGCATGGTTTATAAGGTTTTCTTGAATGGTTTAAGTGCATGGTGAAATCTCATGATGGCCTGTTGCATGGTTTGATCTGTTTTGATATTTGATACCGGTTTTGATGTTGAATTGATTTGGTGATTTGAAATGGAATAAGTCAACTGTTTATTTGTGAGCCTAAATATAGGCTAATTATTTGATAAATGATTATGTTTGCCATATACTTATGAAAATGGTTTTGAATGGATGTTTTAATATTGTTTTTGATATATATATGATATTACTTACTGAATATGAGTTAAGAACTTGTTGGTTAACATACGGGGACTCGTGGACTGGACGCAGTCTAGGGAGTACGTATGTCTAATTTGGTGGTATACTAGCTAGTAGTTGGATATTTTAGGCGGACCATGGTAATTGTGTTATGGATCCACATGATTCGTCGCTCCAGGCCCGACATGCCATATTTATATATACCGGTTCGGCATGTGCACGGGAGAGCTAAATTGGGTGTGCTGCGGCCACCATGCAGTACCGAACCCAAGCCAACGTCAGGGGAACGGGCTTGTATTTGGGAAAATAAGAAAATGACATTTTTACTGATTATTTGATGATGCCAAAAATGCCCCTGACGGTTCCAGAGGTTGACTCGGGCCAAGGTCACTCCGGATAAATTTTATTGGCAGCCCACTTGTTTTATAAAAAGGATATGTTTTTGATGGCAAACCATTTTTGGAAGCAGAACTTGAATTTATGGACTTGGTTTTCAGCCATTCAATTGATGCATTTATTTTCTGCTTTGAATAAAAATGAGCCGAAACATATTTTGGTATACACATATATTGTTATACGGTAAAGGAATCCATGATTTTTACTGCTGATTTCTAATTCGACAGGCTATAATTGATTTGATAGAAATGATTGTTTATTTTAGCCATGAATGCATGAGTTTTATTGATGATTATTGGTTTTATACAAATTGGGACTATGGTTTCAAATGTACACTTACTGCTGTTTTTGACACGCAATGTTATTGTGCGAAATATGATCTTTTGACGTATATGTATATGTTTTGAAATGCCTAGCGTTTGATATTATCTTGATTTGAAATTATGTGTTTTAGATTGGCCATGCACTTCACTCTTAATGCGGTGTTAGTTAGCTCTCTGCACTCACGGAGTATTCTTAGGAATACTCACCCTTTCAAATTCTTGTTGCGATTTCAGGTTACTTAAAACTCTGCGTTTCCTCGAGCGAGTCGGTGGCATAGGTTGTTATCACTGCTTTTAGAGGTACTTCTCACTACGTAACGGGTACCACTGGCATTGTCTTAGCTCATTGCCATCCTCGTGTCTTGATTCTTATTATTCTTTACCTATTAACTCATTATTTGGATCAGACTATGTTTTCGATTGTTTAAAACTTTCATTGTTACTATCAGTTTTAATTATTCCGCTTTTACTCCGATTTGGAAACTACAGTAATCAAGATTTATACTAAAATCCCTGTTTTACGTTGTTTTCGTACTGGTATCGTCGCTTCGTGGAACTTCGGAGCGCGTGACCGGCCGGCACGTGTTTCGAGGTAACACGGCGGTTGTCCGTGCTCGACTTCCGGGTCGGGGCGTGACAGGAACCCACTCGTCATAGTTAAAAAGCAACCGCTTACTGACCTTAATTGGGTTACTTGCATGAATGGCAATTAAAAATGTATGAAAGATTGATTTTAATTTTGTGCATTAACACAAATCTACCCAAAGTCAAATCCGTAAACCCTTCCAATGCATTGTGGGGTATTTCTGAAAAAAGTCGGTCTCGAAAGATTTCTGGGAATTTGTACCCGAGTACGATTACCCGAGAAACCCTTCATCACGGTAAAAGATAAATGTTATACATTCTGACATGTGAGGTTGCATGTAATGACATTTATAAAATGTATGCAAATGACTTAAGAAATTTAAATCTAAATTGCTAAATTAACGTAATTTGCAATTTAAAACTAAAATGGAAATTAATTAAAACTAAATTAGACCAATTATTCAAAAATATCTAAAATTAACTCTAGCAAGGACTAAATTGAACATGCATAAAAGTTGTAAGACTAGATTACACATGAAATCCGACTAGGAATATTTTGTGGCGGGGTGTTTGCCAGGAGGAATCGATGCAGAGTTTCTGGAAATTAATATGGGGATCGAATCTCATGCTTAAGGTAAGGTTCTTTCTCTGGCGTGTTGTTTGGATTTTTTGCCAATTAAATATGTTTTGCGGGGTAGAGGAATGGATATTTTAGTCAATCGTGATGTCTGTAATGGCAGTGAGCTTGCCGAGTTCCATGTATTTTTTGAATGCCATGTTAGCAAACAGGTTTGGGATCTAGCTTGTCATGGATTGTTTCATGGTTAGAAAGTTGGAATGGAAAAGTAGATTTTTGGTTTTGTTTCCTTACTAAAACATCGAGTGTTGGTCAATTTGATTTGGTAGCTTGTATTCTTTAGGTACTCTGGAGTAATCGGAATAATAGTTTGCACAACGCAACGTGTAGTACCTTGAATGCTTTGGTATTGAAAGCTCGTAGTTTGCTTAATCAGCTGTTGGCAGTAGTACCGGCTGCTTCACCTCCAATTGGAAGGCAAATGCAGTGGAAACCACCACCCCTAGGCATGATGAAGGTCAATTCCGATGCCTCCTTTTGTGCTACTAGAAAGGAGGCAGGTCTAGGGGTAGTTATACGTGATAATAGAGGGGGAATCATAGTTTTAGCATCTAGATGTTTATCTTTTGTATCTGATTCTTTCTATGCAGAAGTTTATGCTATATTATTCGCCTTTGAGGTAGCTATGGAGATGAGACTTCTGGATTGTGTTTTTGAGAGTGACTTTCTTATGGCCATCAACGAAATTAAGGGGACTGGTCCTTGTTGGTGGGAGGAAGGCGTTCTTATTTATGAAATTCGGGATATGGTGGATCTATTTGATAGGTGTGATTTTACTTATGTAAATAGGGAAGCCAATGAATTGGCACATAGGTTAGCAAAGTTAGAAGTTAACCATGTGTGGTGCGAGTCTTTGCCACCCGGAATTTGTAATTTCTTCAATTAATAGAATTCTTGCTAAAAAAAAACACTTTTGGAACGCAAAAACAACTATACAATAGCTTTTCAAGTTGCCTTGACTTTTGCGGTGAAAATAAACTTTGGCACAAACCATCACTTGTTTGGTATTGCGTTTGAGGTGAAAAGTAGTTTTTCTTTTTTATTGCCAAACGCAATGCCAAACCAATAATATTTCTTTGGATCTTGGTCCAATTTTGAGTTCCAAGAACTTAATAATTTATTTTCAAGAATCATTGTATTTGACCTTTCTAGTTTGAGTTTGATTAGGTTCAAGTTGGAATATATTCAGGCGGTTTTATGTTTGATTGCTTTTTTTTTTCTCGGAAGTTTGATTGTTTAATTTAAGGCTGCGTTTAGTAGAGCGGTGCCGTAACGGTGCGATTGACACTGTTTTGACACTATTTAGCAACTGTACATATGAGATTACACTGTACAAATTAGATTAGGTACTGTACAGAATCTACATATGATATTATTAGAACATCGATTGAAACGGAGTTTACACTTAAACTCCATTTGGACCCAAAATAGTGGTGAAATGATCAAACGTGGTAAAACGATTACAGATACACGTCTTAAAGTGAATATGCTTTTCTTTTCTCTTTTTGCAAGCTATATCATCAATATACGAAGCTAGTTGTCTGTGTTTGTTTAGTAATTCTATGATGTTTAGTACTACTATACAATTTTATGTAGTTCTATAGGAGGAAAAACGCGTGCGAAGGTAGAGAAACACATTTGATTAAACGAATACTATCAAGAAGGAAGGTGACAACGGACTTTGACTTGATCAAACATTAACAGCGTCAGTAAGCCGCATCAGATCAGAATTGACGGACCGCATGGATCCATTACGTTTCGCTATACTTTGACTTGCGATACAGCGGATTAGTTCTTGATAGTATTTAATGGTTTTTGGAGAAGAAAGAGGACAAAAGACGTAAGAATGGTGAATAAGAAGAACAAAAAGCCTTAGCTTTAACGACTATTCTTGGGAAATGCTATTGTCTTTCACACACACAGTATTATAAACAAAGGTCACAGATTTTGACCAAATCATCCCTCTTTCTATGATCATTAAAGTTTAAACAAACAATTTTGGACTCTGTCACGGTTTAATTAATCAAGGCTGCCCTTCTTTTTTAAATCAATTAAACATATTGGTAAGTTGGTAACTGATTTTTAAAAAATCTTTTCTTTTAAGAATTCGGTGAAGTAAATACTACTAAATAATTTTTTGGCCAAAAATATACCAAATAATTTAATTTCTTACTAAAAAAAATAGATTACGAGGTAATTTTTGAAGAGAAAATATAGTTTTCATTATATATAAAATATAAAAAATTACAATAATTGGAATAGACCTTAATTGTCCGTTTATATATTTGCATCTTGGCTCATTCTAGTTGTTTTGATTTTTGAAGATATTTTGAGTTTGAACTCCTTCATAATTCTTTTTAGTTTAATATTTTTCTTTTTCTTTTTCTTTTTTACAGTAATCCACTAATTCTCTTTCTTTTGTTTATGTAAGGAAGGTCTTCATTTTTTGAGTTTAAAGGAAGGTCTTCATTGATTACAAAAGGATTAATTCGAGAAATCTCTTCGATTGATCGATGAATAATAAAGTAAAAATCATCATCTAATACTAATCTTTAATAAAATCTAATACTACTAATTAAATATTATTTTTTACCAATAAGGGGTTGGATCAAGTGGTAAGCGGCTTGTTCTATTTTAAGCAGGTCTCAGATTTGAGACCTTACGTACGCAGCTGCCCATGTTGGAACACTCACCCACCATAACCAGGTACGCGACGCGGATGGAATCCGGATTAATCAGAGCAAAACCCTGGATACCGATAAGATAAAAAAAAATTTAAATGTTCTTTTTGCTATAAACAAACGAGTTGAATTCATATAATTAGCATGAAATGAAAAAAAAAAGGTAATAATTTAGTCTTACTAATTAAAATAAAAAATTAAGACTTTGAAGACAATTTTAATATAGAGTTGGATTATATATATTATATATTATTTTTAGTAGCTATAGAAATTACTTAAAGGCCAAATCAAGTATTAATGTGGTGGTTCCTTTTGGTTTTTTTTTTTTTTTGTCTTTTCTCACTTTTCGGGTGACTAAAAAGGTCATCGATGAATTTCCTCTCTTACTTTTCCTGCTGCCCTTTTTTATAGTTTATTATTTTTATATTTATGATAAGAGTATTTTAATTACATATTAATTGTGTGTGGATATTAGGATTTACCGGTTCAACTCCTCTGCAGGAATTCCAAAGGACTGGTGCTTTAAATGTATCTGCAATAATGGTTGATTCATGGGTAAATTATTGACATTCCAATTCTGTTTTCCTTTCGTCTTCATTTCTATTTGGGTGGGTTTCTTCTTCCCTAACATTTTTCTCTGAATTGGTTTCACATGGACTCCGTTCTGTTTCCTGAAATTTCCAGATGGACGTCGATAAGATCCTTCCATTTAATTTAACAGTGCCTTAGGATGACATAACCTAAAGTGGAGAGCTTTCACTTCTCACCGCAACATTTTGAGGTAAATCTGGATTTATTTGGATTTATATTATAGTTAGCCAATGCTAAGTACAATGATTTTGTGATGCATTGTGTAAATTACATATGTTCCTGCAAATGCTCTCAACTAATTCAATTTCCCTTCGACAACTATACATGCTCCTTGACTACAAAAAATTAGGCATTCCTTATGCAGAAGCCAAATTCTTTCACCTACACCAGAGTTCATTAATTCAACAAATGCAATCAAGATTAAAAAATGACCGCAGCGTACTATGCTTTTTTAGATGATCAACATACATTTCAAGCAACAATTAATATTAGTTTTATTTTGATGAATTATCTACAGATGGAGGAGTAGAATATCAGCTTTATTTTGATGAATTACCTAGAGATAGAGTAGAATTTAGATAATGCACTTTTAGAATGAAAGAGAGTTCATGCGTTTTGCTTTATATATACGAATTATTTGTTTCGATGTATGAGTTTCTCCTAATTGATTAACTTATGGCCAATGCAATATCTTCTTACTAACCGACTTAAACAACTACAAAAAATATAGCCTTAATTAGAAGATGACTGCAGCGCACGCGCAGGCCGCCTTGCTTGTGTGTGTGTGTGTATATATATATATATATATAAGTTAATCTTATGAGTGTTAATTCTACTAGGTTCATCCTAAAAATGGGTGGTTTTAGAATTCCACTAAGATGGTGCCACCTAATCAAATCTAATCAAATTTGAATCATCATCAAATCCTAATTTACACCTTACCACACCTAATTAAATTTTTATTAATTACTTAACCTTAGTTAAAATTGAATAATTTTTTTTAAAAAATTTATTTTTAACTTACTTCTTTTTTTTTACTTGCACCGTGATTTTTTTTGATAAATTTTATTAATTTTTGTAATGAGGTTAAGTAATTAATAAAAATTTAATTAGGTGTGGTAGGGTGTAAATTATGATTTGATGATGATTCAAATTTGATAAGATTTGATTAGATGGCACCATCCTAGTTGAACCCTAAAACCACCCCTTTTTAGGATGATCCTAATAGAATTTAATCTCTAATCTTATTCGAGTCAAATTGATTCGTTATTATTATAGGATTAATTAAAGTTCTCTAAACCATGAAATTTTTTATTCAAAAAAGTGAAAAACTCGAATTTAAAGTTTTTTAAGAGAATAAATACCAAAATACATGAACCAATAAATTATGGCTAAATATACAATATATTGTCAGTGGAGTTTAGCAGACTATACATGCGGGTCTTGAAGGGTGACATGTGTCCTCTAGGACTAGATTAAAATATTTAATTAAAACTTAATTAATTAAAAAAATGGACATGTGTCAACTCCACAATCCGCTCATAAAATTCAAAATTTACACCGCTGATGTATCAAATAATTACCCATAAATTATAATAAGGTAGGATTTGATTTTTTATTGTCTTGTTATGTGAACTGAAATAGCCCAAAAGGAAATAATACTTGCAAAAGAAAAACAATAATAATGTGTAGTGAATTTGTTAATTATTGAGATTGCTTAAAATCTAAGAGCTCGTTTGGCATCGTTTCCGTTTTCTGTTTTCTGTTGCCAATTATCTGTTTTTGGAAACAAAACAGTGAAAACATGTTTGGCAGGCTGTTTCTGTTTTCATAAATTTTGGAAACAGAAGCAGTGTTTTGGAAAAAAGTGGAAGCAAGAATTTTGTGTTTTCATGTTTTTCCAAAACACTTCCAAAACACAGAAGCACAATGATGAATAGTAACTCACATGCTTTTTAACCATTTTTTAAAAACTTTTTTATTTAAAAACATACAACCAAAATGTATATCCAAACATGTTTTTGTTTTCAAAAATTGACAGCGTAACAAAAACAAAACGAAAACGAAACAAAAACAAAAAACAGAAAAACAAAAACGATGCCAAACGACCCCAATAATCCGTTTTTTCTTTTCGTCTAAATGGCATCATCATTGACTTATACTACAGTATTTTTCATAAATCCAATTTATATTTTTCAGATGAAAAAACAAAAATAATAAAAAATTTAGTAGTATTTTTTTATAAATATCTACATCACATAAATTTTTTTTGACACATACTAGTAGTAAATTATTTTTTCCGAAAGCTTAAAAAATCCTTTCATTGTTTGTGTGCAAAAAAAAAAAAATCCTTTCATTGTCCTATATTACAGTCTTACGGACCTTGAAATTGACATTGAAATCTCGCGTTCCAATTCCAATTTCAAATCAGAAAATGCCATGCCATTTTATAATTAAAAAAAATGAAAAAGAAACAATGGAAACCAATATTCTACTGGAAATGGAATGAATAAAAAATATTTGAAACTGGCCACGTGGCAAAAGTCTCAATAAGGTCCCCATCACACACGCGCCAGCAAATAAAAAAACGTGTACAGCGCGTGTATATAAAATTCTCCAGTAACCTCCTCATTTCATCAGAGAACTTTCTTTGTAACTTCTTCTTCCAAATCCTTCTCATATTTAAACCCCTTCATCGCTATACATTTTCTCCAAACAAATTCACTTTTCCCTTCAACTTTTCAGTTTTCTCTCCCAACTTTACTTTCTCCTCATCCAAACAATCACAAAGAGAATCAACAGAATCCCGGTAAGAATGGCGTTTCGTTTGAGCAACAATCTCGTTGGGATCCTCAACTTCGTAACGTTCCTCCTTTCCATCCCCATCCTCGGCGCCGGCATCTGGCTGAGCCGTGAAGGCGTTACTGAATGCGAACGGTTTCTAGACAAGCCCGTTATCGTTATCGGAGTCTTCCTCATGGTTGTCTCACTCGCGGGACTAATCGGCGCGTGCTGTCGCGTGACATGGCTACTCTGGGTTTACCTTGTTGTCATGTTCCTCCTCATCGTACTCGGCATCGTCTTCACGATCTTTGCTTTTGCGGTGACGAATAAAGGGGCGGGAGAAGTTTTGTCAAACAGAGGGTATAAGGAATACCGCCTTGGGGATTACTCAAACTGGTTGCAGAAGAGAGTTACCGATGGAAAGAACTGGAATAAGATTAAGAGCTGTTTGGCTGACAGTAAAGTCTGCACTGACTACAGTCAAAAGTATCTTAATCTTTCTCCCGAAGAGTTTTACAAGGAACACTTGTCTGCCGTTCAGGTATGATTATTTTACCCCTCACTTTCTTTTTTTGGTTCTTTGAGATCTGGGTTTTTCTTTCTTCTACTACTTTTGTTTACTTTGTTACAAAATTTAATTTGATTCTTGCTTGTTGTCTTAATTTTATCCATAGCATGGGTTCGTTCCGAGATCTAATTTTATATTTTTTTTAATATTTTTTTAAAAAGCCTTGTGGTTTTGTAGGAAATTTTGAATTCTCATGTAGTATAATTTAGAGATCAAATTTTTACTTCATTGACTCCATGAATTTTCTGACTGTCTGAACTCTGATTTTTATAACGACGTTTGAATTCTAATGCTTGGGTGCTTCCTTTATTTTGAAATTTACTTGTGAATTTCGAAATTGTCTAGTGGTGGGATTTTGCTTTTGTTAATGGAAGTAGTCAGCAGCATAAAGTAACTGCTATTTTAGTTTGTTTTGTTTTATCAAACTTAATTTATGCATAAAGATATGGGTCTGGTATCAATTCTTTGTTTATATATCCTTTTTAAACTTTTGAGGGTAATCTTTAACTATGTTAATTTCAACTTTAGGGTAAAAAAAGGTTCTCCACTTTTTGTATGGACATTTTTCCCATTTATAGATTCTATTTTGATTACTCCTCAACTTTTAAGTTTCTCTGTCTCTTAACATTATCAGAGTATTAACCTGTTATTACTTATTAAAGGGAATGTTAGGTGACTGATTGATTATCTTGAATCTGAATGAATTGGATAGGAGTTTGTCGAATTTTCTGCAGTTTTGACATCAATTGGCTTCATTTCCTTCTTGTTGCTAACTTGTTAAAAGTGTCTTTGAATACAGTTTTGTTATTGCTTATTCTAATCTGTTTTCTGTAATTGCAGTCTGGTTGCTGCAAGCCATCAAACGACTGTGGGTTCACCTATGTCGGACCGACTAACTGGACACAGGGGAGTGCTGTCTCCACCAATGCTGACTGCAATTTGTGGAGTAATGATATAAATACTCTCTGCTTCAACTGCAATTCATGCAAGGCCGGATTTATCGACAACCTCAAGAGTGCGTGGAAGAAGGTGGCGGTTGTCAACGTAGTGTTCCTCGTCTTCCTCATTATTGTCTACTCTGTTGGCTGCTGTGCTTTCAGAAACAATAGGAGGGACAATCATTATCAGCAAGGGTGGAAGGCTTGAGGTTGTCTTTTTTTCGTTTTCTGATTTTGGCTACCTTGGCTATCAGCACCTTAGGACTTAGTTTATCGGATTTGCTTTTATTTTCTGCATTGTATAATTAGTGTCTATGTTTGCATTCGGATCTTTTGCTGTATAGCTTTCTATCTCTTGTCTAGTTGTTCTTACAACACTTCGGATATATACGATCGTTTATATGTTTATAGCGGTCAATATTATTGTTCATTCTTATCGTTCTATTAATTCTTTGCATCATTTGTTGAAGATGTTGATGTTTTCAAGTTCAATTTTTATGAACTTGCCCACAAAATTAATGTTTGCGATTTTCGTGTTGGGTGTTTGACAAAGAATAGTCGTTGGGCAAGGAAAGCTAGGGTGGTGGGTCACCTAAATAACAACTCCAAATCAAATTGTGTTTAAAGAGTTTTAACTTTTAAGTGCTTCATAATTCATTGATTGCCCCTTAGAATATATGAAAAATATCTGGGCAGAGTTTGTCTTTAGATATTGGATATTTTGATAATGTTGTGTATTTTCAATGTGAGTAATGAATGTGGGGTTCTTTTCGCAAGTGGGCAAGATCATCTGTTAATGGCCCTGGCCCCTTGTGTTTCAAATCAAAATCATACTTGTCTTACATTAAAGGGTAAAACAAGCTTTAAATTACTACATTTTTGGACGTACTACTATCTTTTAAAGTGGGAATCAATCAAAGATTCAAACTGTAAACGAGTGGTTGGAGTGCTGCTGTGGGGAAAGATATTCATGAATGAAGTGAATTCCCATTGGGCATGAAATAATGTTTTTCTGATCGGTAGGTGAGAACTTGAAAAAGTTTCTCCCATTCTTCCATCTTACTCCCAAACTTTGTTTTGAGATTTTGTTTAGAGAGAAGCGTGTGGAATTGGAATCCATTCGAAAGACATCCATTTAAGATTTATCTTGGTCCTTGTAACGTTGACATATTTATATTTCATGAATGAGGGTGTCCAAGTATTGACTATTGAGAGATTGAGCCCCCTAGACAAATGTAAATTTAACATATTTTCATTCAACTTATAACTTATTGTGCCAAACTTTGGCTTCGAATTTCGAAGGCTGTAATCTCAAATAAGGGCCCGAACTTTCATAAAAATCTCAAATAAGGGCCCCAAAACACAATTTCAATAAATTAGAAGACACACTAAGTAAATTTTTACAAATTAGGTTCTCCTCAGATGAAAACCAATGCTTGTCATGCCTACACATCAATTTTGATAGAAAAATGGTATTATTAAATTAATTAAAAATCAAAACATTTTAATCCAAATAAATTCAATAAACGTAGTATGATACAAGATTTTTCCGTGCTTTTTAATTTATATACATCTCACACACTAGTATTAGCTAATACCTTGCACAATATGTCATAATCTACTAAATATGTACTTTAATTTGTTGAAATTGTGTTTTGGGGCCCCTTATTTGAGATTTTTATGATAGTTCAGACCCTTATTTGAGCCTTTAGTCAATTTCGAAAGCGCATTCGTTTAGAGTTGTCATGGGCTGGGCCAGACCAAAACTTGATATTAAAAATCATGCTTTACAGGTTAAATGTTTTTATGGGTTGGGCCAAACCTAAACTTGATGATATTAGAAATCATGCTTACAAACGAATCTAATAATTTTTAATGCCGTTCCAAGGGGACACACAAGTGATTAAATTCTGGGACATTCTTGGGAGAGGTTTCGAGTTTAAATCCTGAAATAGGTGGGGTGGGATTTAGGATAGGAGAGGACTATCTTCTATTGTGTAGCCCATTTAATTATCATGTTCATTAGTAGTAAAAAAAATAATTTTTCATGCCTATCTAAATTTAAATATGTTAGGCCTAAGTAAATCATCCGCACATTTAAATCTTCCTTTTGAAAATGAATACGGGTGTTAGACCTATGTAAATCATCTGCACACTTAAATCTTTCTTTTGAAATCAATACGGGTGTTAGGCCTATGTAAATCATCTGCACACTTAAATCTTTCTTTTGAAAATCAATACGAGATGGTATCAAGTGGCAAGCGGTTCCACTTTAAGGATGTTTCAGGTTTGAGACTTTACATACGCAACAGTCCCGATTGGTAGCCTCACCTACCAAAACAGGTGCGTAACGCAAATCGAATCTGGATTAATCTCTAGATGGGGTATCCAAAAAAAATCTTTCTTTTGAAATATAAAATATAAATATATAATAAACACAATACATAGTTAATATATAATTTATCATATAACAATCTTAATTTTTTGGTATTAACCTTTCAGTATCTAATAACTACATTGAACAGTGTATATTTATTAATTTGGAGTCATCTTCGAACATTTGTTTTCTTTATTCACAAAACTCGAAAGTCAAACCACTGACATTGTTAAAAAGACATTGAGCTCATTCCAATCAGTCATATAACAATCTTAATAATTAGCGTATAATAATAATAGTAATAATGTATTGTGGACATGCAGAAAATATTCAATAAGAACATTAATCATTAATGAAAATATCAAAATAAATTAAATAATATATAATATAATATATAAACAGGTCAAGGCCAAGCTTGGGTTTTATGTCTAATACCAAGTCCAGCTCGATTTACAAGCATACCTACAAATTTTTCCCAAACCCATGCGATGGGTTTATAACTTTTATCCAAACCCTCTTGAATATTAGACGAGCTTATAGGATTGGGTAGATAGCCAGCCCGCGAACATGTCTATTGCGAATTATGACCTTTTTAAAGTTAATTAAGTCTTCATTCTCACGTGCGTTGCATGTGATCCCTCGTGTTTAAATTAAATGAAAATTAAAATAATAATTGAAATTAATTATAAGTAGAGCTGGCAAAATCTGACCCGACTATCCAAAATCAAACCCGATTCAACCTGTTTTGACAAAAAAAAAAACAAAAATGAATTCGTCCGATTCGAAACCGAAATGACCCGGATCCCAAAATGATCAGAATCCTTAATGACCTGAACTTGGAACGACCTGAATCCAAAATGACACGGACGCAAAATGACCCGAACCCAATCAACCTGTAAGATTAACTTGAAATGACCCAAATTGGAATTAATTATATTTAAATGATATGAATTCGAAAAGACCGGACCCGAAAATCCGAGGCTCAAACCCGAAATTATCCGAACTATATGACTCGAAACCAAAAAAGACCTGAACCAGAATTGACATGAACCCAAATGAATCGACATTTGAGCGCTCCGAACCGAATCCGAAAATAAACCGAACCGTTTTACCCGAAACTGACCCAACCCAAATGACCGCCAATTTGTCAGTTCTAATTATTTCCTTAACTCGAAATAATTGCATGCTACTCTTCTTTTTTATAAACTTTAAATTCTTGTTACACACCCCAATACATTAAACTACCAATACATACTCCAAAAATAGAGACATTTTAATCACAATAGTTAAATTTTAAATAAAATTTTAACTTAATCAGTCTTAAAAATTATTAATAATTAATGATTAAAAAACTTATTTTAACTTTTAAAATTCAAAGTAAAGGAAAGATAATAATATTATTTTATTAGTTTATATTATAATTTGGTTAGGTCCATAACTACGAAAAAGTTTCCAATTTTTTAAATTTAATATAGTAAAAGTAAAATATTTATAAAAATATTGAATTTAATCAAATAAAAATATAGTAGATAAAAATATTAAATTTAATTTTAATTAAATAAAAATAGAGATTTAGTTGAAGAATACTGTAAAAATTTAAACTATATCATCTAAGAAATATTAGTAAAATGGTAAAAATAAAATAGTTATAAAGATATTTGATTTAATTAAGTAAAAATAAAGTTTTCAGTTGAGTAAAACTATAAAAGATTAAATAATGTCATTTGAGAAATATATTTGAAAATTAAGGGGGCGTTTGGTTGGGGGTGGTGATCTTGGCAGGTGATCTCAGATCACCCCGTTTGGTTACACTTTTTGGTTTGGTGTGGTAATCCGAATTACCCCCTAATCACCCCTCTAAGGGTGATCTGGATTACCACCATAAAACCATGTAATCTTTGATCACCGGTGATCTTGCATCACTAGTGATCTTATCTGGGGCGTGATCTTAACCAAACGCCCCCTAAGGGTGTAATCGTCGATTCAAAAGTTTTACAAAAGTCTTACTTTTTAATATAATACTAGTCATCACTTCCACGTGTTTTGCTGTGACCAATCGTGTTTAAATTGAATGATCATTAAAATAATAATTCAAATTAATTATAAGTTATCTTCTTTTATTTTATTTTAAAGAAACTTTAAATTCTTGTTACACACTCCTTTACATTAAAATATAAACATGTTAATAAAAATAAATTTAAAATAGATTTTTAACTTAATTTCTTCAAAGAAAATGATGAATAATTAATTATTAACCAACTTATTTTAACTTCTTAAACTTCAAAAAGTAATGATAATAATGTTTTTATTAGTTTATATATTATATTAAAATTGCGCTTGGTCCAAAACTAACAAAAAGTATCCAATTTTTAAAATTAAAATGGTAAAACTAAAATATTTATAAAATATTTAAATAAAAATAGAGCTTTGATAGAATCAAACTGTAAAAATTTAAACAATGACATTTAAGAAATTTATTTAAAAAAATATAATATATCTAAGTTTTTTAATTAAAATAGTAAAATGGTAAAAATAAAATAGTTATAATGAATAAAAATAGAGTTTTTAGTTGAGTAAAATTATAAAAATTTAAACAATGGCATTTAAGAAATTTATTCGAAAAATAAGGGTATAATGGTTGATTCAAAAGTTTTACAAAATTCGTACTTTTTAATATACTAGTCTTCACTTCCACGTGTGTTGCATGTGACCCATCGTGTTTAAATTAAAAAAAATTAAAACAATAATTGAAATTAATTATAAGTAGAGTTGTCAAAACTTAATCCAAATTCGATAAATTGCCCAACCCAGCCGAACCCAATTTGATCAGATAAAGTTAAACGATCTGAACTCGTCCTATCCAGACCCGACAAACCCGTAACCCAAATGACACGGGAAGTTAACCCGAATGACCCAAGAATATTAAAATTATGTTTTATTGAATAAAATCCACATTATTATAATTTTAACCATTCTAAATTATCATTTATTCAATAAATTTATATTATTGTTATAATTTTACCTATTATGATTAAATTTGTTAAACTTCATTATATGAACAATAATTATATGAATAAATAATCAATTATATGAATAATTTATGATAAATTTATAATTAGTAGTTTGTTTTTTTACATAATGAATAAATAATAATAATTAATTAGTAACTTCTTGACAATTTTTTCTATTAGGTTTTACTACCGTTGTCACGCCCCGACCCGGAAGTCGAGCGTGAACAACCGCCGCGTCTCCTTGAACTACGTGCCGTGCGTCACACGTATCCAAGGTATCGCGAAGCGTCGATACCAGATCAAAACAATAAACACAGGAACATAGTATAAATTTTAAATACGCCAGTTTAAAAACTCAGAGTAAAAACGAAATCGTCAAAAACAAAATAATAATAATAAAAGTGTCCAAAAATTAAAAAAAAATCAAGTCAAATCCAAATAGTGAGTTAATAAATAGGCACAAGGAATGACAATTAACAAAGACAATGCCAGTGGGACCCATCAAGTAGTGAAAAGCACCTCTAAGAACAGTGATAACAGCCTATGCCACCGACTCGACCAACCAAGAATGCGTTGAGTCCTAACTATCCTGAAAACATAACAAGAATTGAGGGGTGAGTACACGAATGTACCCAGTGAGTGAGCCACCCCT